>MCGO01000355.1:0-27590 GCA_002104985.1 Rhizoclosmatium globosum | reverse complement strand
AGTGAGGAAGGGTTGTGGGTGTATCGCGTCAAACGGGCTGTTTCGTTGCATCGCGCACCAACGTTGGATTTTGGGTTGGTTGTCAATGATGAGGATGAGGAAGGGTTACGCACCGGACAAGTGATATCAGCAAACTTGAAAGTAACGCTGACGCGAGGAGTAATATTTTTGTCAAGTTGGAGGGAGCTGAGTATTGGGTTCCTGTTGTTGCCGAAAACGGGAATATTGTGCTGGAGGAAGTTGGAATGGTGCATCCAATCGCGCCATGGGTGTTTCGATGCTCCACAAAGAAAGTGAAGATTCGTTATTGGCCAGATTACGAAAGTCGAGAAGTCGGCAAAAGTATTCGCCGCGACGAATTTGTTAAAACTTTTGTATGGTGACTGGCGAACACGGAGACGCATTTGTACGAATTGAAAGTGAGGGAGTGCTGGGCTGGATCTTTGTATCTAGAAAAGGGAAACGGTTTCCAGCAAGTCTCAGAAAAGAGCATACAAGAGATAAAAGGCCCGGGATTTCATATCAACGTTCTTTTAACTGGAACGGAAGGAAAATGGCGTCTTTTTGGTAGTTAATCCGGGACCTGGGTTCAATGGAATCGGGATCAAATATTTCATAGTGGAATTAAATATCAGGCTACATAAACGACTGCAGAAATTCAAAGCAAATGCACAAATCATTGATTCAATACTATTGGCGTCCGATGGACTTGGTGTGTGCGAGCTGGACAACAGGGTGTTCCAAACCACGTTTGGACAGGAAACCTTGAACCTTCAATTGCGACCTTAATCAAGCACGATTCAATTTTCGCTTTTGGCATCAAGGATCAATCAACTGCAACTCGTCCATACGTTGTCATCAACAAGGATGGGACGTTTGAAGCCGCAAACATTCGACCAAGCCTGTTGGAATTATTAACCGCGAATTCAGGATCTGTCAAATCCCTGTTTTTGGCTGAGAATGGAGAGTTTTTTGTTTCGTTGGGCGATAAGTGTGTTTGGGAATTTAAAGATTGGGAGCTTTGTCAGGCGTTGGAAGGGCTCTGTGGCGGGCAATTTGGTGTCAATGGCGATGTCTCCTGTGGACGATGGATAGTTTTGTGCGAGGACCGGTTTGAGACGGACCCTCTGCATCCAAAGAGCTTATCTCGTATCTACACGAGTTTTATACCCAGTATACCGCTTTTATAACGAGCAAGCGACGCTTGTTTGAAGGGTTAGCAAGTGTTTAGACAAATAATACTCCTTCGATATGCTATTGATGACTTTGCGATTCAGTCTGGATGAATGAAGAGGCTTTTTGCATAATAATTCATTTCGGACTCAGATTTAGTTTTTGTGGCTTGCTTTTGGAAAAAAGACTCCCAAAATTCTTACGAACGGCAAACATTCAGCCGAGCTTTGTCCGTTATGCTAAGCAGAGCATCTTGGACACTTCCTCCGTTACCTGTGAGCGTCCTTCCTAACTGTCAATATCGCACAGTCTTGGATGAGATAGTGTTGAAGACCTCCAATTTTAGCTTTGACCCACGAATCTCCCCTTTACCATACTCTCCTCTCACACTACACTCTTCTTGTAATAGAGAGCTTACAATTAGTACTTATAGACATGGTCACAATTCAAAGACGCAGAACCGATACCCTCCTCAGTCCTCCTACACCCGTCTATGCCATCGGACCCTTCCTTCCTGGATCTGCCAGTGAAGGACTTGTTCAAACGATACCTCATATTTCATCCTTTATTGCAAGTACTCAACATCGTCATCGGCTCAGCGTTGGTGAATGACTACTGGGATTGGAGTCTATCAACCATATACGAAGTGATAGACATCATCTCTTCAATCATCTTCAGCATATTCGGATATATTGCATTCTATCGTATGATCCCTGAATGGATCACCGTTCTCGGATATTTCTTACTGGTCCGTTGTGTCGCAGGATTCATAGTCAAAGCATACATCCTGTATACAGTGGGAGTTGAAATTGATATAAGCGTCGAAATTGGTCTAGTTGTGGCTCTTCATCCTTATCGTTGTGGGAGTTGTTGGCGTGACTGTCGCAATGAATATTATTGCGTTCAGAATCGTCTTTCGAATAGAAGAATGGGCGAGAGAATGTCGGCGAATATGGAAAGCGCGGAGTTTATGCGGCAGACGATGAATCGGAGGATTCCCAAGCACGAGATAGCATTGGAGTGCAGCAGGAAAATGACGAGCAACCTCTAATAATATGTACATAAAGTCATCAAAACTATGTGTTTCGTCACTCAATTTGTATGCTTCTTGTGGGGGCCTTTCTTACTGTTCTCATCATTGAAACTCCTCAAAATACAACTCAGGCTGAGACTGCTTGTTAAGGCCAGTGGCAGCCATACGATGAGACAAATTCTGAATTGTTTGCTA
Source organism: Rhizoclosmatium globosum (assembly GCA_002104985.1). Lineage (NCBI taxonomy): Eukaryota > Fungi > Chytridiomycota > Chytridiomycetes > Chytridiales > Chytriomycetaceae > Rhizoclosmatium > Rhizoclosmatium globosum. The sequence goes on along the minus strand of MCGO01000355.1, from coordinate 25,189 downwards.
GAATGATCCACATCCAACTTTAAGATAGGCATCACTTTTGGCTTACGATGCTTCTTGCCGCTTTGGCTTACGATACTTCTTTGCACTGTTTTGGCTTACGATACTTATTCGCACCACTTTGGCTTACGATACTTATTTGCACCACTCTGGCTGACGATACTTCTTTCGAACATATTTAGAATGACAAACAGGAAAAAGGGTATGGGGTTGAAGTCGTCAAGCCAGCCACGGATCTACTTTCCCCCCCAAAATTAAATGCTGCCTCAGAAGCTCACTAGAGTGTTGCCGCCCTTTCCGGTAGGTTCCCTCCAACCACGAATTTCACAATGGCTCCCTATAAAAGTTCTTGAACTCATGTCATTCTTTTAGACTTGGTCGGAGTTTAAAGATGCTGAACCAATACCTTCTTCCGCTCTCCTCCATCCCTCAATGCCGTCAGATCCATCATTCCTCAATTTATCTGTGAAGGACTTGTTCCAAAGATATCTCTTGATCCATCCACTTCTCCAGCTCCTGAACCTTGTTGTTCAAACTGGGGGGTTTACACATATAACATGGAATTATTCAGCCATATATCAGATCTTGGATCTCGTTGCTTGTTTTCTGTTTAGCTTTTTTGGATTCATTGCGTTCTACCGAATGATTCCTGAATGGATAACAGTGCTTGGCTATTTTCTCCTTGTGCGCTTCATCATTGCCTTTGGCGTCAAAGCCTTTAATATGTACGACATTGGACAAGCTGCAAGTGCTAATGTTGACTCCAATTTAATGTTGGCGGTCATTGTTTTCGTCTTCATCATCATTTCGATGTCGCTTGTAATGAATTTCATTGCATTTCGGATAGTTTTTCGAATAGCATCGTGGGCAAGGGAATGTCGGCTGGCATGGAAAAGAGGCTTGGTTCATCAACTTGAATGTGAAGATTCAAACAAAAACAATGGAGAAGATGATACCCTCTTGATTATATGCATTTAATTTTCAATTTACAAGTCAGCTCTATTTATTCATAAAGAGCTTTTGTATCTAAAGTGACAGCATCCAATTTACATATCTTTCTAGTTGTATCGGCCTACTTTCCTTGGTTGAACTGCTCTAAATGCGGCTATTAACAGATTCTTTATGGGCTTCTTCTGCAAAGTCCAGCTTGGGCCATCTCTCAGCCATCTCTCAGCCATTTTTATTCAATGGTTTACGAACAGAACCGATTCCAATTTGATGTCCACATTTAAGATGTATTACTTAAATGGGCATTCTAACTCTATGCCGCTAATCTCCTTCCATCCAACAAAACTATTGATTTACGTGCAATCATTTGTCGTTTCATTCCAAAATTGCCTCCAGCTATTATCTGTTATCATGAATCTGTTCATGTCCATTGTCAACTTCAATACTGAAACCAGCGAGTTGGTTGTCACAAACGTATAAACACATTCAAAGTCTTCCATCGTTGGCATAAGATCAGGATCTTCAATATACCAATCAGTGTATGTAAATCCCAAATAGTACTCAATTTATTCCCCACATTTTCGTTTCTCTGGTAACGTCCGCTCACTGCTCTCATTGTTGAACTCCTCTAAATGCTACTGTGGCTGATGATGCTTGTTTGGAATTTGAATGACAGAGGGAAATAAGGGTTGGAACGGACAAGCCAGCCCCAATCTACCCTCAAAATGCTACTACGGAAGCTCACCAAAGCATTACCGCCCTTCCCAGTAAGTCCCCGACTCTGTATTTGAGTCTTATTTCTTCTTGAACTCACAACCATCTTGCAGAGTTGGGCGGAGTTCAAAGATGCCGAACCAATACCGTCTTCTGCTCTACTCCATCCCTCAATGCCATCAGACCCATCATTCCTTAATTTACCTGTTAAGGACTTGTTCCAGAGATATCTCCTGATCCATCCACTTCTCCAGCTCCTGAATCTTGTCGTCGGATCTGGCTTTTTCACACTATGGGATTGGAATTATGCAACAGCACATCAAGTCTCTGATCTCATAGCCTCATTTCTTTTTAGCTTGTTCGGATATATATCTTTCTATAGGATGATTCCTGAATGGATAACAGTGCTCGGCTATTTTCTCCTTGTACGCTTTATCGTTGCTTGTGGAGTAAAAGTCGTGTTCATGTATGATATCGGACAAGCTGCGACTGTTACTGTTGACTCGAGTCTGATGTTGGTCGTTATTATTCTCATCTTCATCATTGTCGCAATGTCGCTTGCTATGAATTTCATTGCATTTCGGATAGTTTTTCGAATAGAATCGTGGGCGAGGGAATGTCGACTGGCATGGAGAAGAGGCTTGGTCCATGAACCCGAATGTGACGACTCAAACAACAACAACGGAGAAGATGATATCCCCTTAATTGTATGCACATAATTTCAATTTACAAGTATAAACTCTATTTAATCAAAGAGCTTTCACTTCTTGCCAAGAAGCATTTTCCGAAAATCATCTTGACTTTTGCCTTGTCCTCCATTTGAACCTCCACCATCAACCTGCATTGGTTGAGCAGCAGACGCCGCAACAGGTGCGGTTGGTCGCATCTGCACAACTTTAGGACGTGCTGTAGCACGGGGCACAAACGAAGAAGTGGTTGCAGAGACAGATGGTGCTGCTGATGTTGGTGTAGCATCACTGCGAGTCTCTCCGCCTGCATGGTTTCCACCGCCTCTCCCTCCGCGTCCTCCTCCACGTCCACCACGCCCGCTAAATCCCAACCCGGGCTTTGATCGCTGATGCTGCTGATGAGTGGGTACGGATTCTGCCTCATCTCTAGGTTTGAATGGTTTCTTTCCATGTAGATGTGCGCCGCCACGGACATTGGGATCTGATGGTGCAACGCTGACTATTTTACCATCTAATTCAGTTCCGTTTACTTGAAGGGCTGCTTTAGCACCAGCCTAGTAGGGAATATATTAGATAGACCCCTCATAACGCATGATATCCAGCCTCACCTCATCTTCGAATTCCACAAATGCAACACCGCGCGGAACTCCGGACTTGTCCAACAACATACGAATATCTTTCACTTTACCGTGCTGAAAAGGTTTATAAGATTCCACACATCCACACTCGATAAAAAGTTACCTTTGAGAACAACTCGTGCAAATCCTCTTTCGTAGTCGCAATAGTAAAGTTTGTGACGATCAGCTCCTTAGGATCCTTCGCCTTAGCTTTCGTCTTTGTCTTGTCACTAATCGCAACGCCAATCTTCCTTCCCGGAAACCCTTCCAACGTCTTCCCATCCAACCCTTCAACAGCCTTTTCCGCACTTCGAGCAATCTCAAACTCAATATACGCAAACGCGTTACTCGTCTTGAGAACAAGACGAATCTCCTTCACTTTTCCAAACGCGCCAAAGACTTGCCGCAAAATTGGCTTGTTTACTCCCACATCCAGGTTACTAACGTATATTTTTGTGCCAAGGACCTCCGTTTCATCCAAGTCGCCCCACTTTGTTTTGGCAGGGATACATCGTTGAATGACCGTGTATTGCTTGAAGACTTTAATTTTTCCAAGAAGAGCTGCATTCAATGCGTCTTCGGCTTTGGTGAATTCGATAAAGCCGTCGGTTGTTCCGTCTTCTTGTGCCTTGAGATAATAATCGACAGGTGGAAGTTTTGTTTCAAAGAGAGACTTAAAGAACGTCGGGTCGGTATTAGGGTGGACATTTATGAGTCGGATAATGTTTCCTGCATTGGAGCTGATAACATGATTAGTTTAGGTGAATTCACAGCTTGAATAACTCAACTCGTCCAAGGTATAGAACTCCTTCTTTACAGGAGCTTGCTCGCCATTTTCGGTCCGTGGTGGAGCAGCTGCAGGATTATCAACTTCCATCTGTTCCAATTCCGTAACCTCGTCTTTCTTTGCCTTCTTTGTAACACGCTCTGGTGAAGTGGGTGCGTCCTCCTCGTCAAATTCCCGTTTCTGCCCACTCTGTTCTTCAACATATTGCACTTGATGTTGCTGATGCTGCTGTTGTTGCTGCTGGCTGTCACCACCTTGTTGCGCCAAAACCCCCAAATGAACCCCAAAGTCATAAACCCAACCTTGCTTCTTAGCCTCTCTCCCCCGTTTCCCAACAATCGCCCACTCGGTACTCCCCGCCTTCGCAAGCAATTCATAAAACCCGTTTTCATCTTCATCATCCCCACTCCCACAAACCCGCTCCAATTCAACAAGACCATTCAACAACTCCATTCTTCCTTCATCGCCTTTCTGTTTTCCGAGTCCTTGCGTTAGGACCCACTTTGCACGCGCGGGGTCGCGGCCGTGGTTTCGTTCGAATTCGCTGACGAGGAGGAGAAGCTTTGCGGATGCAGGGCTTGTAAGAACCAATGCGTCAAAGACAGATCGCGCGCGTTGGATGTCACGGAATAAATGTATTTCGTCGTGGATGCTATCCAGTTCGACACGGAAGTCTTCAAAGAGTGGACCGAATGTTTCGCGGAAGAAGGTAATAGATTGTTGGTGCGTCACACGAAGAAGGTCTTTGTATTCTTGGTTGGTAGAGTCGCGGGTTAGGTGTCGACGGATCATTCCTGTTCTGTTGCGTGCGAGTTTGACAAATTGGTCGGGGTTCTTTGCCGCAAGGATCATCCCACACGCGTTCGCGAATACATCTACGTGAAGAGTTTAGATAAACGTGGTGGAAAACAAAAACAAATTGTAACAACGCACTGTCAAGTTCCTCTCGCCCCTCTCCAAGAACACTCTCCCCAATACGTAATCGATGACCCCACAACTCCCCGCTCCACCCACAATTCCGCACCGCACGTTCAACAACACCTTTCAATACCGGCAACACCTTCATCCGTGTTACAAGAAACACAAGGTACCGCTCCCAAACCTGCTCCACAAGGAAATGCACAGCAACCATACGTTCCCACACAACTCTCGCAACATGCACGTCCTTCTTTCCCCAAAAATCCGCCATCTCGAGGTACCCATGCACAGATCCACCTGTTTCCTGTAACCGGCGCTCAGAAGTTTCACGTTTCGAGCATTCAATCATTGTTTTTGATTTAATTTTCGACGCGGCACGCATGTTTTGTTCGTATGTTCCGGTCGTGTCGTTTGCGGTTTCGAAGGGGCTGTAGTCTTGGAAGGTTTGGTCGATTGTGGAGTGGGGAACAGCAAGACGTGTGAGATATGCAGATCGGATACGGTCTACTTGAGGAGCTCGGGATGCGGAGGGAGTTGTAGCAAGGACTTGAAGTTCAAATGATATATACACGTTCCAGACTTTGTGGGATTCGAGAAAGTGGAGGGTTGTTGGATGGATGAGTGAATTGAAAAGGGGACGGGCGGAGTCCGCTGATAGCCATCCCTTCTGTACAGATTTGCTGTTCTCTTCGTCGTTTTCGTCATCAATCGGAGGGAATACTGAGTCTTTCAGGAATGTTGCATATTTGACATAGATGGGGATACCTGGGTTAAATCAATTCAGTAATAAAATAGGGAAGAAGAAGATACGTACAAAGATAGTCGTGTATGGCAAGATCAAACAAGGCAATAAGATCCATTCCTTGCTCCTGAATGAGCAGAGAAGTGGATGGATCCGAAGCAACAGAGGCAAGGGTTTCCGCGAAAGCACTGAGTTCATCGTTGAGCCATTCTGTCCACATTTCTATGTTTCGATTATTAGTGAGTTGGTGCCAAGTAGTCGTGTGGTGAGAAACGCGTAGTTTTGGTATGTTGAAAGAGACTAGATCCATCCGCCGCCCTGGTTCAAGGAAACAACTAAAACACACCGCACGCACCTTCGGTAAAAGGAAAGAGGGAGTGCATGCTCTGACGGGCTGCGCGCAGTTCGTCCTTGAGGCCCTGCTGCTTCAGCACTGAGAGATAGGCAGCGTGGGCGTCGAATGAGTACGGCTGCTCACTGAGCTTTTGAAGCGAGAGTTAGTTGGTGTTGCGTGGGAGTGCGTTGCCTGGGACACGTACTGCCTCCATCGCCGACAAGACCTCTTCTGCCATTCAATTGTTTGGTTTGTTTCTTTTTTTTGTTCACTGTTTCAACCAACCAACCAACCAACCACCCTTTCAAACAACCAAATGGCCAAGAAGAAGAAGAGCACCGCTGCCACCAACGCAGCAACCAAACCACCAACTACTACTACAACAGCAACAGCAACAGCAACAGCAACAGGCGACACACTCGCCGCCGCCCGAGCCGCCCTCGATGCCTGCAATCCAAAGGCCGCCCAACAACTACTCGCCGCCCTCGGATCGTCCGCCTCCGCCGATGTCTTTGAACTCCGCGGCGTCGTCGAAATGGAACTCGCCGCCTCGCTGCACTCCGAAGCCGTGGCCCCAGACGCTGACGCTTCAATCGCAGCCTTGATCCAGCAACACAGCGCCAATGCAGACCGCTTCTTCAGAAAGGCGGTCGAACTCGGACGGGACCGCGTCGAACCCGCCACCTTCCTCTACCTTGGCCAACTCTCAAACGCGGCTGAGGCTGTCGCCTTCTACGAACAAGGGCTCAGTGGTCTGCGTGATGAACTCGAAGTCTTGACTCAGGCTGGAATCGCTGACGACGATGACGCGATCGTGGAACTGAGGCGGAAAATGGCCTCTGTCCTCTGCTCAATCACGGAAATCTACATGACCGATTGTTGTGACGAACCACAGGCCGAAGAAGTCTGCACAAACAACACTGCTCAGGCGATTCAGCTGGATCCACACTCCCCTGAAGCTTACCAAACCCTTGCCTCTGTCCTTCTCTCTAAATGCATGCCCGATGAAGCACTCAACGCAATCTCTCATTCTCTCACTCTATGGTCCCTGGCAGACCCAAACACTTGGCCTTCTTACCCAACGCGTCTTGCGACTTCAAAAATATTGATGGAAGTTGGTAAAGACGATGAAGCTGCATCGGTCCTCGAAACTGTCCTCAAAGAAAACGATGAGGATTTGGAATTATGGTACCTCTTTGCATGGTGCTATTACAGAATGGGTGGGGGCACACAATGCTCAAATAATGAAGATGAGGATATGGATGCATCAGATGACCGGAATGTACCCATTGAAGACAAAGTAGAAGCATTTGTCGATGCCAAAGAGTGTCTAGAAAAGTTATTGGAGGTGAGAATTAAACGTGTTTGTTGTTCTGCAAGACTGTGTGACTTACAATCCACAAAATAGCTTGCACAAAAGAATCCTGATGAAGCAGACCCAGCTATGGTCCAGCACGCATCAGAAATGTTGCAAGAAGTATCAACTCTTGTTGCTCAACATCCATTACTCGTGAAACGGATTGAAGAAGCTCACCAAGCTGCGGAAGATGATGCAATGGGGATGTTGCAAGGAGACGATGATGATGAAATGGAAATGTAATCACTAAATACATAACTTGGAATCTCTTTCAAAAACTTTGCCGTATTTATTTCAATGGTTTCTCAGCGATCATTTTCGTTGCTGTCCTGATCTCTCACCTCGTCTTACGTTTGGGACACATTTTTGTAAGATTGATGGAGATAAGTGCCTTTGGAGCTGTCGATCGTGGAGAAATGAAGGATGTAGTCAAATCCGAAATGGTCTCCGCGACATAACGAAAGGCCGAATCCCGCTCCAGAGTTGCCATCATCACCCTTGGAAGTGTCAATCGATGCTGAATAAACGGGAATTTCACCCGATGCATAAAGTTGGGTATAAGCAGAAGCAGAGGCTCCTTTCACACACACACACAAAGCTTTTCCAGATACATATAAACCGGCATTAATTCCAGCATAAATATTCAGATGATGCAAATGTGCCCTCATCAGATGATGCAGATCCCTCAGCCTAAAGTCGTGCTCCAACATCTAACCACAAATAATTAATACTCTCAAAAATCTTATCTGACCAAACTTACACGCATCAGCTTTAGCACCTGCCTCAAGATCAACAAGCCCAAGAAGTACATACGCCTTAAAGCCCTCTTATAAACATCAACCCTAACACTTCCTTTAACATTCACGCTCGCCGAGATGGACTGTGATGATTCGGTACCGACACAGAATTAGGCGTTTGAGGAGAATTACCCGCAGTCGGAGGACCTGTTCCAATAAGCATATTAATTAGAGGAAGGTCACTCTGCGTCAATGACCCTGTGAAGATGATTTGGTTACTCTTGGGGCCACCACAGGTTTCGGTTGAGTCGGCTGGACATGGTGTGAAACATGGGCCTCCGGGTTAATTATTGTAGTTCCCGAAACTGGTTCCACAAAAACTAGTCATCCAGACAATGTATCTAAAAACAAAGTTGAACATAGATGTAAGAAAATGAACGCTATTAGAATTCCCTTGAGCGACGCATTCCTGGTAATAGTCAAGAGGCCCGCCCATTTTAATTTAAATTATACCAACCACAGGAATGGTTCTGTAAACATTGCACAACATTCCTCTAAAATCAGTTTATTATTCCAACTCGAAGAAAGCAACACAAGTGGAGAAAGCCAAAGCGGCACACTCAAACTCCACTCATGAAAATATCCCTATATCTATCGTTTACGTCTCCTCTCTTCTATCTAGTCTTGCGTTTTGGGCACATTTTGGAGAGGTTGATTGAGAGAAGTGGTTTTGGTGCCTTTGAACGTGGAGAAATGGATGAAGTCAAATCCGAAATAGCATCCTCATCATCAACAAAGCCTTCATCTCGCTCAGAAACATCATCAGAGTTTTCCTCAGCAGGTTTTGAAGTACCAATTGACGCAGTATATATGGGAATTTCTGGGGATGCGTAGAGTTCAGTGTACTTGGAAAAAGAAGCTCCCTTCCACAAAGCTTTTCCAGATGCGTACAACCCCGCATTTAGTCCAGCATAAATGGTCAGATCAACTGACGCTGATGTTGCTTCATCAGTTGAAGCCGATGCCTCGGCTTTGAGGCGAGCACCAACATCTATCCACAAATTAGAGCCGAGAAAAAAACTGACTGACAAGACTTACACGCGTCAGCCTTCGCACCTGCCTCAAGATCAACTAGTCCAAAAAGTACATATGCCTTCAAAAAAGCCCTTGGATAAACATCAACTCGAACATTTCCTGCAACATTCACGCTGGCAGAAATGTCCTGAGACGTAGTCGGCCCCGACACATCATTAGGTGCTTTAGGTGCATTGCCTGCAGACGGAGGACCTGATCCGACACGCATATTAATTTGAGGAAGATCGATTTTATACTCCGCGTCAATACGGCCCGACATCTCGAGTTCAGCGCGGAATTGACCGTCAATCGCCGCACCAAGACCTCCCGTAATAATTCCTGGGATATAAATACCGGCAACTGGAGACTCTATGAGGGTTTTGACACCAGTGTCATATTGCATACTTGCAATAGCTTCTAACGACATTCCCAATTGAATTTGTCCACCGGCTGGGATTAAAAATTTCAATTAATGTTTCATATTTAAATCGCCTAAAGAGTACTTACCGTTGAAGTGAGCACTGCCTGAGTGAATTCTAGGGGGAATCAGGTTTCCCTTGATACTTACACCGTAAGACCCAGTGAACGTCGCCTGTCCTTTGAGATAGATATCGAGATTTGCGTTTGCCACGGGACAATTGGCTCCTGCATGAAGGAGCCAGATAGTCGGAAAGGGGACAACACGATTAAATCCTCCATCCACATTTCCTGAACAGGAGCCCGTCCATTTACAAGAAACTAGTTGAAAGTAGAGCGTTATGGGTTATGTTTGCGTCAGACTCTGGACTCGAATGCTTACTTCCTCTGCGAGTCGTGTTCTGCTGATCTTGATCTGGGTGTTCAATATTCCAACCGTCAACAGCACCTTTCTCGTTATCTTCCAACGTCGACTCCGAGCCACTGTTTGAAAACTAAGGGAAAAATATTAAATGCGAGAATATAGTTGAAACGGTTGAGTATAGCACTCACATCAGCAACCATCCCCACATCAGGAACCAAATCACGACGTCGGTTATTTGACTTCTTCCAATCGAAATTGATCACCACACCTTTTATCGCCAACGTTTTAGTATATCTTGAAAGGTTTTGTTGGGCGTCACTCACTCAAAATGGACGATGTTGCTTCTTTCACCTTATACAATGGATCAGATGCAGGGAGTATTTTAACCGAATCTGTTCTGACGAAGTACCTGTATGACAGCGATATTAGCCAGTATTTCAGAAACGAATGAATACAACACGCACCCTCCAGCACAATCCAATGGAACAGAGAGAATAACATGCTCCTGAATATGACCCAGCTGTTTTTGACAAGCTGCTTCGGTACCAGCACTCAATTTCTTGTGGCAGTAGATGAACACCGTGTCGCTCTCAGTCTCTTTAAGGGTAATTGGACAGTCATCAACAACAAGTCCAGTCTCCGAGAGATGAACAGAGTTTCCAGCATCACGTCTTGCATTTGGCGACTTTGGTTTAGGAATCTGCTGTCCAAGTCCGTTCGGGCCTGATAACTGCACAATACCACCTGGTTGAGACGCGAGAACAATATATCCAGACTCCTGCTGAGCTCCAACATTATCACTTTCCTTGAACACAACTTTTTGAACAGAAATATCAAGTGGAATGTTGTTTTCGCCCGTCGCTTGGTCGGTGGAATTTGTGTTTGTGAGGGCATCTCCAGACCCTGTAAAGATAATTTGGTTGCTTTTGAGACCTCCGCAGGTTTCAGTGGAGTCTCCGGGACATGGTGTAAAGCAGTGACCACCAGGTTCATTGTCGTAGTTACCGAAACTTGTTCCGCAGAAACATGTGGTACCATTTTGTGTTCCTGAGACAGTGTATCTAATACAAAAAATTTCAGTATAAATGTGAAAATCACAAGACGAACCCTTGAGCGACACATTCTTGGTAACAATCGAAAGCTCCTCCCATGTTAGGTATAACAGTTTTGTACGGACCAACATCAGGGGTAGCTGCATTATCTGTCCAACATCCAGCATCGACAGCTGCGTCTGAAAGTTCCAATTGATTCCAATCATCAGGCCCAGAGTCGACCGGTACGTCGGGGATGTCGGGGATATTAAGTGGCACAACAGTAGTTGAATGTTTCTTTTTGGTGGCAGTTGCCTTTGTGACGAATGTGCTTGAAGTAGTCGACGCCGATGGTTTAGCAGGACGTGTAGAAGCAGTATTGGAAACTTGGACGGAGTTGACAATATTAGTCGTAGAAGTAGTTAGTTCACTGGTATTTGCGAGAGACTCGGTAGAAGAGGCAATTGGGGAAGAAAGTTGAATGGATGAAATGGGTACCATTGTGCTGACATTTGGAATGGCACTTGTAGAAGAGGCGATGAACAAAATAGAACTGGTGCTTGACGCGGAGTTTAGAGGAACTGAGCCAAAGACAATTTTGAAAGAAGCATCACGTTTCTTGCTTGTGTTGATATCAAAGCGATAAACCAACAGAGGTGTCTTGTTCGTGTTGACAGAAACCGTCAAACTTTGGCCATTGGAACTCAAACGTGTGTATACCCAAAAGCTAGAGACACTGGAATCGAGAGTGGCAACTTGAGAGTTTCCGTTTCCATTCATAACAGTAGCATGTGAATCAACAGTTGACGAAACAGCGAACGATCCCTTTCTTGATTGTTATTCTTATTGGATAGAAGAGTTGACATACCTGAATATCCTCGATACTCAAAAGAATGACGTTACTTATGCCCGAAACCAGTCTTCTTCCAGGAATAGACAACCCCAATCCTGGACTGAGCGTGACTTGAAATTCAACCAACGAAGCAATTGCAGCGGACAAGCCGCTGTTTCCATTCTTCCCTAACAAGGCACCCAAAGCTTGGTTGTTCTTTCCGGTGTAGGAAGCGCCAGTTTCTCTCACAGGAATAGAAGCTATTGCAACAGCATCCGCAACCAAAATACCGTCACAAACTGCCAATGCTGAACTTGTGATTGCTTGAACAAGACTGGTGCCAAGAACAGACCCAGAAGCATCACGCTTGATTTTTGCAGCAGACGAGAGACAGAACCGTGTGTTATCAAATGTTAAGTTTGGAATTAGAGTCTTTTCACAAAAGGTGGATAGGTCAGCTGTGGTCTGCACGGCGGAAAGGCCGGTGAAACACGAGCCCGGAACGCCTGGCTGAATTAAGATGGCCTTGAGTTGATCTAAAAGTGGGAAGGTTGGCACCACAGTGCATTGTGGGCCATTCAGGAGGTTTTTCTCGGCAGCATTTGTAAAACAGTTTCCATCACCCTTACTACAATAGAAGAGTTATTCAAACGAAGCAGAGGATTAACTAATACGACATCACTTACAAGAGGAGAACTGATTGGGGAATCGCTGGGAGTGATCCAGTCAATTGATTCCAAGAGATATCAAGGTGAATAAGTGACGACGGCAAAGTTGAAACCAATCCCGTCAGATGATTTCCAAAAAGAACACTTTTGGGGGTGAATGGCAGGGGCCAAAGAAGGATTAATAATCTTGCCTTGTGGTGCAAAGAGGAGATTCAAATACTAACAGAGTTTGCAACTTGCTCAACCCAGACAAGTCTGGCATCCCACCAGCAGTCGAAGTAGTTGCATCATTTGGATTAAATGCGATAGTGCTGGCGTCGGAGGACAATTAGTCAACTTAAAGCAGCCTTAAATCGCCACTTACATAGATGTGATTGATCCCTGGCCATCGCACACGATGGAACAAACCTGGCTACCGGAACAGCTTACACCTTCATTAGAACAGCAAGCTGTAGGGTTGGTGAAGACTTTTGGCCAGGACTTGTGTGCAATCTGACAATCAATTGGATTGACTGGGTCGTCGGCACAGGGGGCAGCGAGAGCCGTCAGACTTGCAAACGCGACAATGGAAGCAAAAGGGAACCAGTGCATGCCTGCAAAACTTGATTTTAAATTCGATGAAGAAAGAGAGCGGAAGCTGTCTGGCTTTATAACAGTTGAAATTGCAAGTTCACGGAAAAATTTGTGTCTCCCACACATTTGTCTCTTTATCCACTTGATTCACTGTGGCACGGAACTATCATCCTCCGATTAATGCAGTTTCTCAATGCCAAAGTAGTTGGAATACTGTGTCATGAATATTTTGTGGTGGTTATTCGGAGATCCGAGGGCTTGTCGAAAATGATTAAAAATTTGAAATAACTCCCGACGAGAGCACCTGAGTTTCTCCGCATTTTCATATGAACTACTTAACAAAATATTTCAAAGAAAATTTAATCTTCTAACTCTTGTTTTTCAATTCCGAAGTGGATGGGATTGACATTTTTGTGGCAACAAACGGAGATGAAGGTCTAAATTGATTAAAGAATTCTAAAAATTCACTCCTAAATTCCGTGCAATATCCCATTTCTGGAGAGCTTCTGGAAAATTCCGCTTCTATGCTGAAATGTACACGCCGAATTTCAGTTAACATTCCTTGAACGGACGAGAGAGCTCGATGTGAATTGAAAATTTACACCAAGCCGAAGGTGCCGAAGCCGTCAGTGAATCCACACAGTTTGTTCTCACTCATACACAACAAGTGCGTCTGAGCAGGAGTACTTCGGAGCTACTGCCAGTGTTGAAACAGGCTTGAGTTAAGGCATCCAACAGCAGCTCCGAAACGAGAAAAAAGTAATAGTAATGTGATAGATCCTTGGAAGTGTACTGTGACGGTTTGGAGACGCATTCATGATGTAAACAATAACGACCCCACAGACAACATATATATTCACTTGTCCCATAAAAGAGGAAGAGAAATGCGAACAGTAATGCTTCATTGAAACCTCATTATTGTTCCTTCCCCAATGCAAGCGTCAATGCAGTCAAAGATCCTGGATCCGTGAACATTCCCCAGATTTCCGCTGGAACATCCTTCAATGCGTTGTGCACAAACTTGATCTGCTCTGCATTCTTTCCTTCCGCAACATCACGAATCAGAATCTTCGCAACTCGGTCAGTGTATTTGTGATACACACTCGCATAAATTTCGGCATCTTTTTCGCCAGCGTCTCCAATTAGGATGAATGAGCGGTTTGGATAGTGCTAGTAAAAATTGGTATGGGTGAGTAAGGATAAGCTACCGCTCAAGAAAAACAAACGTACATCGAATAGTTCCTTGACAACTTGATCCTTGTATCCTCGTCGAGAGCTTTGTTTCCAGACATCGCGGAGAATGACACCTCCAGCGGGGAATGAGTTGTCGATAAGGAACTTGTTAATTGGGTCAACGAGTTGGAATGGAGATGCGGAAACGTAATGGAATGATGTGTTTGTGTTGCTGTAGATGAGGGGTTAGAGTGGGTTGGTTGAATGGAGGGAAGGGAGATCCTGTCGTCCAAATCGCAACAGCTATAAAATGAAATCCACGATATTGGGTTGATGAGCCCACAACCTTCAAAATACATTCAATCGTCAGGGCGCAGGATACATACTTCAAGAACAATTGGTACAGGTCAGACATGCCAGGAATAGGTTGGGCCGTGGGCACAAAGAAGGCATTGTTGAGGGCAGGGAGAGCACCAAGATGCACATCTGAATTCTTGATTGTATCGTCCAAGTCACTAATGATGGAATAGCCTTTCGACTCCCCAACCACTGTGCACGTGGTCACTGAGTAAACACCAGCCTGAGGCCCCTTCTGCTTGTAGGCAACAACAAACAGAGTGTTTCGCTGAGCCAATTCCATGTTCTCGAACGCATCTCTTGGAATCGAAATGGCGGCATCGTACAAACCACTTGAATTGACGTCAGGGAAGCAGTCAAAGCCAGCAAGGGCATCCAGATCCACCAGCTCCAGATCGTCCCTCTCACTCACGGCCTTCGCACTCAGCACCACGCGCAGACACTGCTGCTCGGCAAGCGGGGCATCGAGGAAGGCACCGGCCCGCTGGTCGAAGGACTTGTCGCTTTCGGAGCTCGTGTCAGAGCGGATCGGACTGAGCAGACGCTTTCCGATTCCGAGGATCAGGTTCCGGCGGAAGGACGTGCGCTTTGCCACGTGGGCCCAGCCTTTGACGGGGACGGTGAGTGTGTCGTTGCCAATCCAGAACGCCGTCGTCGGAAACAGCGACAGATGCACAGACGTGTCGTCTGTCACTGACACGGGCTCGACAACTGAGGGCGGGGGCGGCGACATCGGTGGGACCGGGTGCACAGAGGCAATGTCTTCGGGTTCGGTGACCATGAGTGTGTTTCAACTTAAAACTCGTTTAAATCAATTAAATAACATCATAGAAGTTCGACTATAATTACTAGCGCATTTCTTTTCTTTCTTACTCTTCGTATACTGAGCTTCCTATCCTCCTTTCTTTCATTCTTTTTGATTCGCAAATGGCATCAAGTGAATTCGAATCAACCCTCGCAGCCGGCATTCCCTTCGCAAAACACCTTCTGTCGACACTGAAGCAGCAGCACGAATGGAGCCGCACTCACCTGTCCCGAGTGCCGCTCGACCATTTGTGTTTGCGCGTGGGCACCGTCGCCGAGTACGACGCCTGGGCCGCCTTTCTCAACGGCCGCGGATCGCTGCTCGTCGAGGCCCCGGTCGCCGGACGGAACATCTCCACTTTCCGCCTTGCCGACGACGCCGCTTTGCATATTGACGATCCGGACTGGGAAGGCGATGACTCAGCCGCCGGCTTTGGTCCCGCTGGAACACGCATTGTTCGTGTCATTGAATTGCCCTCGCCGAAAGAAGGGAGCGTGTACAGTACTGGCTGGGAACATGCTGAGTTTGCATTGAGGGGATTCAAGGCCGATCGTGCGGCTTCCTGCTCAACTCAGACTGAACGTGAACATAATGCTCTCGCTTGTCTCGAAGACTTTGCAAACCATCCTCTCAACAAAGACGTGCAGTTTAGTAGAAAGAGTTTCAAGAAGGGTGGATTTAATATTGACTTGCGTTGGGATCCAATCGGCCAAGATCCAGCTTGGTCAGTAAAGTTCCATTGGTTACCACTGGAAGAAGTTATTGCAATCGAGAAAGAAATGGAATCAGTGTAAATGAGGCAGCACATTTATAAATATTGTCAACTTGTTGAATATGAATCAAACAAAATGCAGTAAAAGCTAAATTAAATCAAGCACCCATGGCCATTTCAGCGCCCTTTGGAAGTCTCTCCTTCGTCACAAACATACAGGAAACAAGCATACACGCTCCGAATCCGATCGGAAGGTAGAAGAGTGTTCGGAGAGTTTCCAAGTATCCATGAATCAAAGCTTGTTGAAGTGGACTATCGTGTGGAACCAAGGCTGAGTTGTGGATAGAAGACGAGTCTTTGAAGATAATGTCCGGAGAGGCTCCGTCGATCAAAGTCAAAGTTGCGTTATATTGCACGAGAGCACTTGCGATATTACCAGCTAAGTTGTTGTTGAACAAAGAAGAACAGATGGCGATTCCAATAACTGCACCAATGGCAATGGATTGGAAAAAGTTTGTGGTAGAGGTGATAATAGAGACCATCTCAGCAGGAACGGAAACTTGTCCGGCGATCAAGTTGGTTTGAATACCACAACCGACTCCAACACCTGTAGATTTGCCATGTTTTAGTTATACTTTCAACTACAATGGCATCTTAAAGAGACGTACCGGCAATAAGCAAGTAAATAATTTGCTTCCAAGTGGCTGCATTTTCATCCATAGTGGTCATCAAACCAGATCCAATCATCAAAATGATAGCAGAGGCCGGTAAGAAGAAGAAAAACAATCCCGTGGTTGTGACGACAACTCCAGTTGCGATAGAGAAGATGACAAGACCCATGATAAGTGGAATCGTGCGAACTCCAGCATCAGTGGCAGTGGAACCCAAAACAATTTGGAACCACAATGGGGAGTAGAAGACGAGGATAAAGAACGCGCAGCCCAAGAAAAAGGTAGAAGCAAAGACAGCCAGAACTTTATAGTTCTTGAAAAGCTCAAACGACAAGACTGGGTTGGTGGCTACCCATCCTTCAACGTAGAGGAATGCAATGAGGAGAATGAATCCAATAACTACAGACAGATGTTAGACACACTCATCCTGAATTGCTTAAAACTTACCAAACAAAGTGATGACGAGAGGAGAGTTCCATGCATACTGTGAACCTCCTCCCTGAATGGGAATCAAGAGACAAATAACTGAAGCAACGAGCAACACTGTTCCCAACACATCCACCTTTTTGAACGACTCCATCAAGCTTCCACTTCCAATCTTTCTCAACTTCAAGAATGCAACAATGACACCGACGGTAAAAGCACCAATTGGCAAGTTGATGTAGAAGACCCAACGCCATGTAACATGATCGACAAAGACACCACCAAGAAGAGGTCCAGCAACAGAACACCAATAAGACCAAGATACTTTCCACGATCTCTCACACTCGTCAAATCCGAAATAATGATAATCGCCAACGAAAAGATTCCACTTCCACCCACACCCGCAATCGCACGTGCAGCAATCAACATATTCATGGACGTTGCAACACCACACAAAAGAGATCCGAGCTCAAAGATCCCGATCGCGAGAAGGAAAATGGATTTACGACCGAAAATGTCGGCGAGTTGGCCGTACACTGGGATGAAGGCTGTTGCAGTCAGGAAGTATCCAGTGCCGATCCAGTTGATTTGGTCCAAGGACTGGAATTCATTGGCGATAGCTTGGAGGGCGACGGCGACGATTGTCTGTGATGTGTTAGTGAGCTTGAAAGAATGGGGCGTGTCATTACGGAAATCACCTGGTCTAAAGCAGCAAGGAACACAGCGAGGGCAAGTCCAATAAAGACTAGAACGAATTCTAGTGTTGTAAGCAATGGAGCAGGGTTTGCATCGACAATGACGAACTTGTCCGACTTGGGGAGGGATTGAGTTGAGGATGTATCTGTAACGAGAAACTCTGGGCTCGAGTTTTGTTGACGAGATTCAGTCATGATTTTAATTTGGTACTGAGATTGATGGAGTGGTTCGGAGGGAACTGAAGAGGTTTTTATTCTTTTTCAGAAGTGTTTTCGAATTAAAATCGCCGAAGTCGGCATCAAACAATTTCAACCCCCCAAAAATAGAGACTTGTCCCATATAGCTGACGAATTCACGTCCATGCATTTGATATCCACACAATCATTACAAATTTGAAATTTCTGTGATCACTATCCACCATACATACACACTCACAAGCATATTCAAGCCCATTACGCCTCAACGGCGGACTTCTTTGTTTTATTGACTGGCAACCTTGCCATAGTAACAAACATGCACGAAATAAGCATCAAAGCGCCCAGACCAACAGGGAACATAAAAATAGCCTTCAATGTTTCCAAGTACCCACGAATCAACGCTTGCTGGATTGTACTGCCATCTTGAATGATGGAAAGGTTGTGAAGTGTGGAAGGATGTTGAAAAATGATCGAGACTGGGATTCCTTCTGGCAGAGTCAAAGTTGTGTTGAATTCCACAAGTGGTTGTCTCCAAGCCTGTTATTCACATAGGCGGAACAAACAGCCAGTCCAATTACTCCAACAATCGATTGGAAAAAGTTGACGGAACTGGTCATCACCGACAGCATTTCAACTGGAACCGTGACTTGTCCAGCAATAATGTTGCTTTGAATGGCAAACCCAACGCCGACACACGTGTCAAAGGTTCTTAAGTTGAGGACACAGGCATTTTAAACATTACCAGCAATCAAGCAATAAATGATCTGTTTCCAATTTTCAGCAGACTCATTCATGGTTGACATCAACCCAGATCCTATCATAACAATGACTGCCGATTGTTTTGGCCAGCCACGCTGTAGAACACTGAACACTAGAGTTCAGATGAATACTTGAGATAAAGTACTCTCCGTATTAACATTTTTCTGTAATCCTGATAAATCGTTGTTTACAGCTGATTGCAAAAAGAATGATCCACCCCCTATTTTTAGGTGTGAAAATGTGCAATAAAACAGATGGAAAGTGAATGGAAAAAGCCTCATCTCCAATTGGAAAACCGTTGGATTTCGAATGAAAAGCTTGCACAGATTTGTGGCTTGGACAACATGTGATACGCTGCATGCCCTGCCACTGCTGCGTGCATTGTCTTTATGTATCACATTTTGACGCGTTTGCTTCAAATTGACGCCAATGACCTACAGTAAAGACATTAGTCACTCATTCACACGATTCAGGGCTCTGAAATGCCTTGATTTCTATTCATCTTGTCCATAATTTGATAGTAGAGAGTAAGCAATCTTGTCAAGATAGTGGACGCAGTTATTGGGAAACAACCAACTACTTGGATTGAGCAGTGTTCTTATCAACGTTTACTCACTTTCTTTGTAATTGCTCGTAATTAAAAATTTAGCCTCGTGTAAGGCAGGGCATGCAGCATCCACAGAGCATGCAGCGTATCACATGTTGCCCAAGCCACAAATCTGTGCAAGCTTTTCATTCGAAATCCAACGGTTTTCCAATTGGAGATGAGGCTTTTTCCATTCACTTTCCATCTGTTTTATTGCACATTTTCACACCTAAAAATAGGGGGTGGATCATTCTTTTTGCAATCAGCTGTAATCTTAAAAGCGGGTTACAAAAAAAGTTCACACAGAAAGATCCAAGAATGGCGACCAATCTCTCATCCCTCCACGTCCTGTTGCCTCTCTATGAATCAACTACAAGCAAGAGCACGGGATTGTTGCTGACATCATTGTCTCAAGGTACTGGGCCTGGTAACACCTCCAACTTCTAATCGGCAAACCAGACGAAATCAACGCATTCGACTCCACTCGCGCAAATTCCGACGTCGATTACCTCATCGCTTTCTGCACTGAAAAGATTGCGCTGAATCCCTCCGCGTTCTCAATCGCAATGGCCGACAAGTCTGCATACACTGAAGCTGACCACGCATTTATCACAGCTGCCCCAGTGAACCCTTCAACGGATGTCATTGCAGAAAACGACATCTACTTGAGATACCTTGCTCGCTTTGACTCGACGCACAAGCTTCAGTTCATTCACCCTTGCACGTTGACTCACATTCGAAAGTACGTCTCCGTTCCCTTCGTCAAAATTCTCGAGACACCGGAAAAGTACAATACAGTCGTCAAAACGTATATTGATGCGATTCCAAAGGCTCGCACCAGTTGGATCGACAAAATTGTCAAACGTGAGGCTGAAGTGGAGGATTTGTTGTATTCTGAGGAAGGAGCGGATGGGTTTGTTATTTTGCCGGATAGTAAATGGGATCAGCGTACTATTGCGAATTTGTACTTGCTCGTGATTGCTGCGGATGGCGAGAAGTTGAAAAGTTTGAGGGATTTGAGAGGCTCCAATGTATCGTTTTTGAAGAAGGTAAAAGGCGCTGTTGAAATGCTTGTGAAGGAGCGATATGGGATTTCTGCGAATGGATTAAGATTGTTTGTGCATTATCAAGTGAGTGGTTAAGGAACTCCTATCAACCTAATACGTTTATGACAGCCCTCTTATTACCATTTTCACGTTCATGTTGTAAATGCTCAAGTGGAACCAACTGGTGGGATGGCGGCGGGTCAGGCACATCTATTGGAGGATATCATTGACAACTTGGAGTTGGATTCGTTGTATTACACGAAACGCACACTTGCATATTTCCTTCCTCAGACTCATGAGCTCGTTGGCTTGATGAAAGAGTGATAATGAATTGTACCTATCAATATATTCAGTTGAAAATAAATTCTTCAATAAGAAAAGAATACCTGTTTTTACAGTGATTTTCTAGACAGCCTCAGTTTCGACTTGAAGACAAACAAGCAGGACAGAAACATAAGCGCACCAAGCCCGATTGGAAACATGAATAATATCTCAATAATTTCAAGAGATCCTTCGATGAGTCCTCGTTGGAGTGGACTGTCTTTTGGAATAATCAGGCAATATTGCCTCCCAATATGTTGATCAGGAATGCAAGCGCAATAGAGCTTTGCAGATATTCGAAGTTTCTTTGATTTCCTTCAAAATCTGCTGGAACTTCAAAATCCAGTGGATTTTCAGTTTCTTTGCAGATATTCGAGTTTTTTTGACCAAGTTCCATCAAGTTCCTCTGAAATCCAGGAACAGCCAAAATCCTCGAAAATCCTGTCAATTTTGTATGGAGAATGAAGCTCCAGGGTCTGAGCTGGATTTTGGACGGAATTTGAGAAGGAACTTGAAAGAAACCCAAATAAATACCTCTTCTCTCAATCTTAATCCAGATGGACAGCTTTAAAGTGCACAGTCCTCTTGCAAGCAATCCTACAACAATCACTCTTTGTCTGAAGAAGGCAATATCTCCTTGTTCCCCGTTCCCGCCCCTTACCTGCCTCAATACAAAAATTGAGGGAAGGACAAACCTCATTATTTATTATTTGCAGGTCGCCACAGTCAAGATGCATAGGTTGGTGGAACTTGAAAATCCGCTGGCTTTGGGTTGTGAAGTTCCTTGGATATTGAAAATCCAGCAGGAAAACCAAGTTCCAAGGAACTTCAAAAGGAACTTCAAAGTCCTTCAAAATCCTTCGAATATCTGCAAAGCTCTAATGACTCCCCTGATCGACTGGAAAAAGTTAACAGAGCTGATTATTTCTGACATAATCTCAACAGGTACAGGAATCTGCCCTGCAATGAGATTGTTTTAAATTCCAAAACCGACAGCAACGCACAATCAAACAGGCTTCCAGTTGCAGATGCTTCCATAACACTGGAGATCTGGTGAGTTGGCCGATAATGCTAAGATAAAATTGACCCCTTCAATTTGATATTTATCATTATTTCCAAGAACAACAACAAAAACGGTACAGTTAATCTAAACCAGAGACGAAACGAAAAAAATGAATAAATCTACACAACAACCAAATTACTCTAACCCCCTCTTTTCCGAACTATACTTCATCCATAGTCCACTTGTTGACCAAATCTTCCAAACCCTTCACCTGGACTCGAAGCGCATCCATCTCAACCTCCATCGTAGTTTTCTCATTCACCAGCTCCTTAATCCGTCTCGAAGCTTGAACTCCAGCAGTTTCATACCTAGCTTGCGCCTCCTCCCGTTCACTAGCAGCAATAGCCGCAGCCGCCTGCAACTGCGCAATCGTCTCCCTCAAAGCCGCGTTTTCTCTCTCAACGTCCGATTTCGCCGCTTCAAGAGTTGTAACGCGTGGATCAGGTGCGGCACCGGCTCCAGTCAGCAGGTCCGCCATTTCAGAGAACCCGTCGCCAAGGTCGGTTGCCATGGTCAAGTCCGTCATGGTTTGCTGGTGTTTCATTGTTGCACCGCGGGTCTGGATTTGGACGTGTCGGACTTTTTTGCGGGGACTGGCTGTTGGGGTTGAGTCGGTGGGGCTTGTGTCGTCTGTGCTTGTGGCTGTGGAGTTGGCGGTGACGTCTGGAGGCGGCGCGGTTCCGAGAGGTGTTAGTTCGTCTGGGCTTGAGACTTCGGATCCCGTGAGGGTGCTTGAGTCCATTTTTAACGAGACGCCGCGAGGAGTGATCTCTGGGGGGAGCATCAGGTGTTCTTCGGGGACTTCTTCGTTCTCGCCGTAGACAGGTGGTCGCAACGCGTGGACAGTGAGTACTTCGACAACAGGACTTGGCGGAGTGTCATCCCATTCTTCTTCCTCCTCTTCTTCGTACTCGTCCTCGGCTTCATCCATACTTTCGCTTTCAAACTCAGTGTCGGTGTCAGGATCCACAGCACCTTGACTTGGAGGACTTCCCCTTCCTTCAGAACTCGTACAAGACTCTGAGCTTTAACTTGAGTGTTGAAGTTGACTTTTCGGGTATGCGAAGCGCGAGGCATAGGAGCGTCATAGTCCGTACTGCCACCCATAATCATATCCAGTAAGTCATAGTCAACGATTGCGTTGTATTCCGTGTTATCTTCGGTCAATTCATCATAGGAGAGGAATGAGATGGATTCGTCGTCATCTTCATCGTACTCTTCGCCGGCTGATGCAGCAATTTGCTGCTTTGTTGGAATGGCTGACGCATGTCGTCTTCGTCATCAGAAGCTTCTTTGAATTGAGATTCTTCCTCTTTAATTGTTGCAGGATGTTTGAGAGGCGGAGTTGAAGCGGCAACATTGGTGGGTGCGCGAGGACCTGGTGGTGCTGCAGCTTCGGGTTGTGATGGATCAGAGCCAAACAGATCCAGCATCATTGGACTTGATCTAACGATATTTGGCAGAGCAGCACCCACTGGAACCTGTGGAAGTTGTGTCATTGGACGACTGGCTCCAACAGGCATCATTGATTGAGTGGTGTGTTGGTGTACTGCCAGGGAATCCTTGTGGAGAAGGGTAGGTCTTTCGTATTGTTGACCCATCATTTGTGGAGGAGGACGTTGGAATTGCTGCTGGGTCGGTGAAAAGTTTTGGCTGTTCATACTTCCCTGACTATTCAAGCTTCCTTGTCTTGGAGGACCCTGGTAGGGGCCCGGACTTCCATTGGTGGTGGAACACCTGGACCCATAGGACCCATAGTTCCTGGCCCATCGGTCCCATAGCCCTGGTCCCATCGGTCCATAGGTCCTGGTCCCATTTGAGGTCTAATAGGTCCCATTTGAGGTCCAGCCATTCCTGGAGGCCCCATCATTGGAGCTCCAGTGGGAGGGCGATTTCCAAACTGCTGTTGCTGCATCTGAGGATTGTAGGGCTGAGATGGAGGAGGGCGTTGCATCGGCATACCCATCTGAGGAAAGTTTGGCTGCGTTGGAGAGGATACAGATCGGGGAGGAAAGCTTCCTGGTTGTTGTTGCTGTTGCTGCTGCATCATTTGATGATTCTGAACTTGCGGATGAGCAATGACATTATTTGGAGGGCGACGCTGCTGCTTCAACCGCTCTTCTTCGTCCACGACAATCAATCCATCGTGTAATTTGAGTTCCAGCGAGGCACGTTTGATCCAGATCCATCCAGTGAAAGTCGCTTCTCTATACTAAGTCTCTTTTCGAGGTTACTGAGACGCTTTTGTGCACGGCTTTCGTGGGGCTGAATGAGTAGTAATTGGGTTAGGAGTTGATGTGTGTCTCAAAGGAAGTGGAAGTACCTGGGCCATCTGCATCTGCCATCGGCATAATTCTGCTGTCCTTGAGGTTGTTGCTGCCAGTTCATTTGTTGTTGGTACAGCTGTTGCTGTTGTTGTGGTTGGAACTGGCTGCTGCTGCTGATACGGGCCCTGGCTGTATGGCTGCTGCTCTGCTGCTGCTGCGGGAAGCCCTGCATCTGCATCTGCATCTGTTGTTGTTGCTGCTGCTGCTGTGGCTGGTCCTGTCTGCGACCGAAGCCAAAGAAGCCCTTTCTCGGCGGTGGCTGCGGCTGTTGTTGTTGTTGTTGTTGGAACGAGTTGTTCTGTCTGAGCTGCGCATTCGGAGTTGAGTTCCTCGTCGACGTCGCTGAGATCGGAGTCCACGTCCATCGCATTCAACGACGCCGCCGGATTCGTGGTGCGTGCGCGGCTCACTAATCGATGACTCAGCAAAACGGTTCGCTATCCCTACTCCTCAATCACACTCACTTGGTTCGGATCGCAAGCGCTGGTGCGTTTCAGGGGCGGGTGATCACGGGTGCCAAAACGAGACACTGCAAAACAAAATGGGTTGCTGATTTTCCCAAAACCAACAAGCATCTTTGTCCATGATCATATCATTCTGATTTGAGCTCATGCGTCCTTGCCACCATTTGGTAACCGTTTGGTAGGTTTTTAGTTCGACGTTACCGCTATTTCTCACAGAAAAACAATCAATCAGCACAAGAGATAGTAACGAGATTTCATTACTTGTATTATTAAACGAGTCACTATATCACCCACTATATTGTGCTGTGTTTGAAAAAATTTGACAATGGTTTCAATTTTGTTTTCAAAACCCTGATACCTAGTGCAGACAGTTGAACAGATGGTAACTGCAAGTCCCGCCTTTACCGTGATTCCTGTAACTTCCAAAGAGCAAACTCCAAAAGTGTCTGGCCTCCGCCTCGCTGTCTTTTGCGATGAACAAGTTTGTTGCTCTTTTCAAACGATACTGTCAACGTTTTCTGATATATACTAGGGCTTTTCCCGAGAGAATGAATCAGATGAATATGATGCTATTGCAAAACACTTCCTCCTATTTCTTCGGAGGATACATCGAATCTGAACAATGCAATTGGAACCTGTCGCGTGTTTGCATACCCACTGGACAAGACAATTGTTAAGATTGGACGAGTAGTTGTAGCCAAGGAAGGAAGAATGAAAGGTGCTGGAACAGCGCTTATGACTGCGGCGGAACAGGAAGCTCGAAGACAAGGAACGTTCCGGGTTGCCAAAT
>MCGO01000354.1:0-27752 GCA_002104985.1 Rhizoclosmatium globosum | reverse complement strand
GCCTCTGCCTCTGCGAGAGACCTCTGAAACCCTTTCTTTCTGGGTTTGCTACATCAGGCAATATGTTCTAGTGTGTTTCTGGCACAGATTTGGTTGCGGCAGAGGTTGAAACAGCAGTCTTTTCACTCAGTTTTCATAGGTGACTGAGGACCCCATAACAACTGCTTGTGGCCCCAGACACAGCACCAATGTGGTGGGGCATATGTGTTTGGTGACATACAAGTTGCGTGGATGCAGATTTGAGCTCACAGGGGGCTGGAGGCCTCTGTTGTTGTGGTAGCAAGTGCCTCTGCCTCTGCCGAGAGACCTCTGAAACCCTTTCTTTCTGGGTTTGCTACATCAGGCAATATGTTCTAGTGTGTTTCTGGCACAGATTTGGTTGCGGCAGAGGTTGAAACAGCAGTCTTTTCACTCAGTTTTCATAGGTGACTGTGTTGAGATCAGCGTTTCGGGAACGAGTGAGCTGGAACTTGAAACCTATAAGAGGAGTGTCGAAAGTAATAAACACGTATTCTTTTCTTTCCCAAAAACACCTTCGGTTCCTCCGCTATCACTGGATTCCACTCATCCATACGCATCCGTTCCACCGCTTCCGTCCATCGCCCAAGCGACCACCTCCAATAGATTTGCAGTCCTAGTTCACCCCCGCTACATGCCCAAACACCAGCGCTACAGTGATGAAACCTCACTGGAACAAGAAGGAAGCTATTGTGAAACACATTCCGAAACAGATAAGAAATTCATTACCCCAAACTGAATTGCACGAAACAGAATTTTAGTGAAACTTATTCCCCGACACCAAACTGAAACTCATTACCATAACCATTACTAAACATCCAAACTTATTCAATGTAGAACAACCTGCGCCGCAAAATACCAAAACACGTCAATGCTTGAACACAACCTTGAAGTGATCACCTAAACCGCAACGCTTCAAACCAAAGTCCAACCAATTACCCATGCTACCCCTTGCCCCTTACACCGTGACTCTCAACTAAACGATAAAACGTAGTTCCCGGAACAACAATCACGTGTGCCGGGCGGCAATCTCCGCTGACGAAGAACTTTCCATCAGCAAAACGAACATGCCGCGGAAACATTGATCGATCCAAAGACACACGTTCCTCCACATCAGGCTCGCTCTCCAAATCCCCCAACGTCGACAACGACTCAGCAGTCTCAACCACATCCCAACCATCTTCAGGGACGGGCGAAAACACCGACTCCTCCTCAACAACTTCTTCAACAAAATCATCGACATCCTCTTCAACCACGGAAGTTGAACCATACACGTTGAGATCAAGCGACTCCTCCTTGATCTTGTCAACCGCCGGATCCAAGAGCTCTGGAGTAGAGACTTCTGGAATGGCCTCTCGAAGTAAGTCCAACAGCGGTTTACTGAGCGTAGCGTTTTCCTTGGACGAAGACGCGCAGCCACCAAAGGCACAACAAGGACGCAATGAACTTGGATCATAAGAACTAGTCGAACCAGTAGCAAAAGGACTTTCTTTATTTTGAGTGAGCGAACCAGCACCAGTTGCACAAAGCACGGCACTTGAACCAGAAGGAGCACCAGACAAACTGGAACTGTAAGACATAGAGTGAGGAAAATAGCGAATATGATCCATTTGTATTAACAATGTGATTCCTCCCACCTCTCAAAACACGCGCCCTTTTGTACCCCAAAACGAGGCACCCAAGTCGGAAAATTGAAGGTGAAACAACCCCCACAGAATATTCCGAATGTGGAATCATTCCATGACATTCTATGTCCTACGGCTAAGCGCCTCCCCTCTATTAAAGAAGTACAAATAAAAGAACGGTTAAACCACAACCCACAACGCTAAAAACAGTACAACAAACCAAACCCCAATTCAAATTACGAAAAAAGATGCAGAAAACACGAGAAAGAAGAGTATCGTCACCCCACACGCATGGGGTGATGCCTCAATTTTCTCAATCACAACCATATAAAAACGGATCAACTCCCTCCAAACAAACTTACGAATCTTAACCAAAAACAAGCACACAAGCTTTTACCAAAAACCAAAAACAAACAGCACAAATGCAATCGAGCAAGACCATTGACATCATTGAACCACTCACTGGACCGATGAACCGCATCTCCTGGGAGTTCGCTCTCAAAGGTGTCTTGGCTCGCCACTCGCTCATACACTGTATTGACACACACTACATTCGTGGAGGCAATATTGCACTCGATGACGACGGTGCAGAAGAAGCGCGTAACAACGACCCAAACCAAATCCACCACGCGTTTACCGAAAACAACGGAGTCTTCACCCTAGTCAACGCAGTTGCCAACCAAAACCAGGCATTCCCTGGAAACCTCCGTGAAAACATGGCTGCAATTTCGTTAATTATCATCAACATTTCAGCCAACCTCAAGATGGTACCACCATCCGATTCCACGTGTGCCTATGCAGTACTCCAAAAGCTGTTTGCAAGAACCAACACGGTCAATGACCAACAAGTCAAGACCATTGTCAAAGACTTTACGAACTTCAAGATGGAAGCTACAGAATCGATCAGTGAATACATGGACCGATTCCGCAAGCTGATTCGTCCCATCATGGCCAACACCAACGTTCGAGCCTTTGCAACACTTGACACATTTGCCAAACACAAAGTTACCATCACCGATGGTCTCACAGCATTCTTCGCCAATCAGAAAGGCCGCATCAATGATGATGCCACAGTCAACAACTTGGATGAACTTCAAACACTACTTGAAAAGATCGAGGTAGAACTCGATTACAAGCCAATCATGGCAGTCACCCATCTTGACATCTCTGAGGAAACCACTCAACCTACCCCAAAACACGGCAAACAGCCTAAGCCAGGAAAACCTGACTTCCGTTACAACCCACTTGCAAAAGCAAAGAAGCAAGTCCCACGCGAATACATCTGCAAAACCTGCAATGGAAAAGGCTCACACTGGTCCTGGCAATGCAAGAAAGATCCCCGCTTCAATGACTTCATCGCCAAGAAAGGCAACACAGGCAAAGACCAACGCTATAAAGGCAAATACGACAGCAAAGCGCGGTCAAACCTATCTGCAGATGACATTGTGAAGCAAGTCATCGAAACCTTGAAAGGCTCAAGTGCCAATCACAACCTCTCCAATGAACTACGGGAAGCCATTGCACAAACTGTCCAGAGCCACAATATGGAACAGGGTTTTTAATTAGCCCAGGTGGAGACGCCTGGGTTAACCACAACTCAATTTCTGAACTCCCCACACCGACAACCTGGCAGCCACGCTTCCCAATAATCATTGATAATGGAAGCAACACCAGTATCCTCAAAACAACCACATACTTTACCAACATCAAGTGGGAACACTCCAACGTTCAAACATCATCCAAGAGCGCACCTAGTCTCAAGGCACTAGGAACTGGAAATGCTGAGATTACTCTCTCCAACGGTCACAAGATCACCCTCAAAAACGCAAAATATGCACCTGACGTAACAACTCACCTCCTGTCAACAAACGACATAGAGAACAGTGGTTACCACTTTGTCTCAATAGGCAAATACCATCGAAACATACTCCTCCCCCATAACAAAAACCATTACTAATAACTTAACACAACAGGAAACGCGCCTGGACACATCCTGAAAACAATCAGTAGCAACCCAAATGATAAACACCCAATCATTGCCACAACCACAAAGATATTTGGACTGCACTTCCTGCCAACAAAAGACACAGAAAGAATCCAAGTACCCACAAGTGATTATGCGCTCATTACAGCCAAACTCACAGACCTCAGAATATCTGACCTCTCTTCCGAACAATTGGAACGCATAGCAAAACGTCGTCACTGGGAACTCCAAGAACTACTCTTGAGACACCGACGACTGGGACATGCAGCAGTCAGCAGACTTGCATATATGCAGAATCACCGTACATCAACTGACCTTGTACCAATCAAAATTCCAGCAAAGGATTTAAACTGTGAAATCTGCCATCAATCCACAACAAACCATGCCCCAATTAAGGGGAAGCCCTCACAAACCTACCCAGTAGGACAATTCTGGTCCTTTGATGCCCTAAGCATCTCACCACCGCACAATAACCTCATCCCATACACCACTGGAGGATCAGACCAAGGCTCCGGCTTCTTCATCAAGTATGACCATGAACACAAGGATGAAACCCTAGTCATGGCCATGAGAATACTTGAAAATGCCATTGAAGTACATGGCCACAAACCAAAATATGTGCGAGTTGACGGTGAACTGGGAAACTCCCTTGCATTCCGCGAATACTGCGAAGCCCGTGGCATAGAGCTACAAGTCACTGCGCGCAAGACACCATCATCTGACGGAAAGATTGAGCGTGCATTCCAAACTATCACAAAGATGGCAAGAGCACTCATGATACAAGCTAAGTGTCCACTTAACCGCTGGGGTCTAGCCCTGGATCATGCTGTCTATCTCAAAAACATCCTGCCAGTAGTATCCCGGAACATCAAGTCCCCATATGAACTCTACTATGGGATGGCACCACTTACAAGCCACATCCGAATATTTGGATGCCAAGTCTGGTACCTACTCAACGCTACTGACACAACCTCCAAAATGGACCCAAGGGCAAGAGTTGCTGCTTATGTTGGCTGCCAGTCACCAAGCCTTGTCAAACTAATTGACATTGCAACCGGCAAGCTACTCATACGAAATTTCAGAGACTGCAAGTTTGACGAAACCAAATTCCCTGGAATCCCAACCGCACATAATGCCCCATACACACAAGACCCAGAAACCCCTGGACTCTTTATACGCAATGTGGACAATACAGACTCCACAACCCTTGACGCCAAAGTGATGTCAGCAGTACTTAAACGAATTGCAATCAAGCAAGCCACATTATCTGATGCAACACTCGACGCACTACGCCGCCATGAACCACCACCACCACCAGCAAAAGCTGTCCAAAAAGTCATCAAACTAATAGAGTCAAAGAACCCACCAAAGGAGAAGTTAAAGGTCTGATCAACCAAACTCAACTCCCCGCCTTGACCCTACACAAACATCTGCGGATTTAAGGCCAAATCCTAGCACTACAAAAATTGGGACAAACACAACAAAAGCCCACTCCGCCACCCCTATGCACTACACTTCAGCGCGACGCATAAGCACATGGCAAACACATGACATGAGAATCATGCACAAACCCATCAACCCACCAACCTGTTTGTACATACCTTAAGAACAATTAACTAAAATACCATCACCAAACAGGTTGCACCAGCCAAACAATCAACCAAAGCAAGGAAAACTCCCTACCCCATCCCCACTCATAAGCCCCCAACTCGAAAATCTGCCCTGCTGAACTGGGCACTACAGACCTTTGACTCAGTGGCAGAAGAATACACACAGCACTATCATGGCACCATCAACAACGACCCAACCTCACTACTTTCTGTGCTTGACCCAACCAACACAGAGACAGTCACAGAGTTTGGAGAAGAATGGCTAGCCAAACAAGCAGACCCACTAACACGCAAAGAAGCAATGTCCAGACCTGATAAGGCTGACTGGGTAACTGCCGAGGCTTATGAACTCAAACAGCTCCAAGAAAATGGAACCTTCACACTAGTGGAAAAACCCCCTGGATCAAACGTTGTTGGATGCAAATGGGTATACAAACTGAAATTGCACCCAGACGGCAAGATTGAACGCTACAGAGCACGACTTGTTGCCAAGGGATTCACTCAAAGAGAAGGCTATGATTTCAACCTCACATACTCACCAGTATTCCGCTCTGCAAGCTTTAGATGGTTATTGGCACTTGCAGCCCTGAATGGATGGTCCACATCAATGGCCGACATCAGCTCTGCATACCTTTATGGTGAACTGCAAGAAACCATCTACATGCGACAACCACCAGGACATGAAAATGGTAACCCAAACCAAGTCTTAAGACTACACAAAAGCCTCTATGGCCTACGCCAAAGTGGCAGATGCTGGAATACACGCCTCACAACATACCTGAAATCAAAAGGCTACATCCAATCCAAGAATGACCCAAGCATATTCTACAAAAAGACCATTAACAATGTAGTATACATTGGGCTCTATGTGGACGACTGTGTCTTTGTAGGCACACCTGATGCAATTGCAACAGCAATAACTACCCTCAAGTCTGAGTTCAAACTACGAGACTTAGGGAAACTTACTTACTGCCTTGGAATTGAAATCGAGCACCAACCACAAGGAATCTTCATACACCAAACTGCATACATCAAGAAAATACTTGACAGATTCCGCACACACTTTGACCCAACAAACAAGGGCTCAAAACGCTCAATACCAATGCCAGCTGACACTAAAATTACCCCCATCCACATACCAGAAGCACCGTTCTCTGACCCAAAACTGTATCTGGAAGCCATTGGATGCCTGAGCTATGCAGCAATCAACACAAGGCCTGACCTTGCAACTGCGGTCAGCTACTTCTCAACCTATTCACAATTCCCAGCCCAACGCCACTGGGATGACCTCATGCATATGTTTCGGTACCTTGTTGCAACTCCAGACCATGGAATATTTTACTCGGCCCAAGGAAACCGATCCATCATTGGACACGCTGATGCAGCCTTTGCTGTACACACAAAAGATTCACGCTCCCAAATGGGATTCATGGTAACACTAGCAGATGGCCTCATCTCCTGGAAATCCACCAAGACACAAATGATTGCATTATCATCTACTGAAGCTGAATATATGGCAATCTCAGAACTTGGACGTGAAATTCTCACACTCTCCCATTTGCATGATGCACTTGAGATTCCACTGTCAAAACCTGTACTCATCTATGAAGACAACATGTCATGCATTGCTGCATGCACCAGTGACATCTACACGCACCGCTCAAAGCATACAGCCATACGCTACCATTTCATTCGAGAACTTGTCCAAAATGGAACAGTTGTCATTGAACACATAAGGACACACCTACAACCTGCAGACTTGCTTACAAAAGCACTAGCAGTCAAGACCTTCCAGGTCTTTCGTGGACTAATGGGCTTAATAAGCTTACTTGCTTATCAAGCACTCACTGGAAACAAAACCACAAACATGGATATTACATAATAATCTGAACAAATTGGGCACTTTTCCTCACTGAGGTTTTTTCCCCAATTACACACAAACACACAATAACATGCATAAGCATATTCCTGTTCATATTTTTCCCTAACAATGGTTTTAATCGAACACAAACTAAAACTACAATGATATACTCTATCAAGCTGTGCACAAATGCACATCTCACAGTCAACTTCTGCCAATATTTTTCCCACTGGGTTTTTGGGCATCCTGACTATAAAAACACACCACATCTCTCCGCTCCTCCATACGACTCACTTGAGGGGAAGCACCCTAACCCTCGCCGGCACATTCGTCTCAGTTAGCCAAAGCAAGCGCGTGCTCCGGAAGTCTCTCCAAGAATACCTGATTATTCCAACAGCCTCTCTGGTCCCAGTGTTCTACGCTCAAGGGGAAGTGTTGAGATCAGCGTTTCGGGAACGAGTGAGCTGGAACTTGAAACCTATAAGAGGAGTGTCGAAAGTAATAAACACGTATTCTTTTCTTTCCCAAAAACACCTTCGGTTCCTCCGCTATCACTGGATTCCACTCATCCATACGCATCCGTTCCACCGCTTCCGTCCATCGCCCAAGCGACCACCTCCAATAGACTGAGGACCCCATAACAACTGCTTGTGGCCCCAGACACAGCACCAATGTGGTGGGGCATATGTGTTTGGTGACATACAAGTTGCGTGGATGCAGATTTGAGCTCACAGGGGGCTGGAGGCCTCTGTTGTTGTGGTAGCAAGTGCCTCTGCCTCTGCCGAGAGACCTCTGAAACCCTTTCTTTCTGGGTTTGCTACATCAGGCAATATGTTCTAGTGTGTTTCTGGCACAGATTTGGTTGCGGCAGAGGTTGAAACAGCAGTCTTTTCACTCAGTTTTCATAGGTGACTGAGGACCCCATAACAACTGCTTGTGGCCCCAGACACAGCACCAATGTGGTGGGGCATATGTGTTTGGTGACATACAAGTTGCGTGGATGCAGATTTGAGCTCACAGGGGGCTGGAGGCCTCTGTTGTTGTGGTAGCAAGTGCCTCTGCCTCTGCCGAGAGACCTCTGAAACCCTTTCTTTCTGGGTTTGCTACATCAGGCAATATGTTCTAGTGTGTTTCTGGCACAGATTTGGTTGCGGCAGAGGTTGAAACAGCAGTCTTTTCACTCAGTTTTCATAGGTGACTGAGGACCCCATAACAACTGCTTGTGGCCCCAGACACAGCACCAATGTGGTGGGGCATATGTGTTTGGTGACATACAAGTTGCGTGGATGCAGATTTGAGCTCACAGGGGGCTGGAGGCCTCTGTTGTTGTGGTAGCAAGTGCCTCTGCCTCTGCCGAGAGACCTCTGAAACCCTTTCTTTCTGGGTTTGCTACATCAGGCAATATGTTCTAGTGTGTTTCTGGCACAGATTTGGTTGCGGCAGAGGTTGAAACAGCAGTCTTTTCACTCAGTTTTCATAGGTGACTGAGGACCCCATAACAACTGCTTGTGGCCCCAGACACAGCACCAATGTGGTGGGGCATATGTGTTTGGTGACATACAAGTTGCGTGGATGCAGATTTGAGCTCACAGGGGGCTGGAGGCCTCTGTTGTTGTGGTAGCAAGTGCCTCTGCCTCTGCCGAGAGACCTCTGAAACCCTTTCTTTCTGGGTTTGCTACATCAGGCAATATGTTCTAGTGTGTTTCTGGCACAGATTTGGTTGCGGCAGAGGTTGAAACAGCAGTCTTTTCACTCAGTTTTCATAGGTGACTGAGGACCCCATAACAACTGCTTGTGGCCCCAGACACAGCACCAATGTGGTGGGGCATATGTGTTTGGTGACATACAAGTTGCGTGGATGCAGATTTGAGCTCACAGGGGGCTGGAGGCCTCTGTTGTTGTGGTAGCAAGTGCCTCTGCCTCTGCCGAGAGACCTCTGAAACCCTTTCTTTCTGGGTTTGCTACATCAGGCAATATGTTCTAGTGTGTTTCTGGCACAGATTTGGTTGCGGCAGAGGTTGAAACAGCAGTCTTTTCACTCAGTTTTCATAGGTGACTGAGGACCCCATAACAACTGCTTGTGGCCCCAGACACAGCACCAATGTGGTGGGGCATATGTGTTTGGTGACATACAAGTTGCGTGGATGCAGATTTGAGCTCACAGGGGGCTGGAGGCCTCTGTTGTTGTGGTAGCAAGTGCCTCTGCCTCTGCCGAGAGACCTCTGAAACCCTTTCTTTCTGGGTTTGCTACATCAGGCAATATGTTCTAGTGTGTTTCTGGCACAGATTTGGTTGCGGCAGAGGTTGAAACAGCAGTCTTTTCACTCAGTTTTCATAGGTGACTGAGGACCCCATAACAACTGCTTGTGGCCCCAGACACAGCACCAATGTGGTGGGGCATATGTGTTTGGTGACATACAAGTTGCGTGGATGCAGATTTGAGCTCACAGGGGGCTGGAGGCCTCTGTTGTTGTGGTAGCAAGTGCCTCTGCCTCTGCCGAGAGACCTCTGAAACCCTTTCTTTCTGGGTTTGCTACATCAGGCAATATGTTCTAGTGTGTTTCTGGCACAGATTTGGTTGCGGCAGAGGTTGAAACAGCAGTCTTTTCACTCAGTTTTCATAGGTGACTGAGGACCCCATAACAACTGCTTGTGGCCCCAGACACAGCACCAATGTGGTGGGGCATATGTGTTTGGTGACATACAAGTTGCGTGGATGCAGATTTGAGCTCACAGGGGGCTGGAGGCCTCTGTTGTTGTGGTAGCAAGTGCCTCTGCCTCTGCCGAGAGACCTCTGAAACCCTTTCTTTCTGGGTTTGCTACATCAGGCAATATGTTCTAGTGTGTTTCTGGCACAGATTTGGTTGCGGCAGAGGTTGAAACAGCAGTCTTTTCACTCAGTTTTCATAGGTGACTGAGGACCCCATAACAACTGCTTGTGGCCCAGACACAGCACCAATGTGGTGGGGCATATGTGTTTGGTGACATACAAGTTGCGTGGATGCAGATTTGAGCTCACAGGGGGCTGGAGGCCTCTGTTGTTGTGGTAGCAAGTGCCTCTGCCTCTGCCGAGAGACCTCTGAAACCCTTTCTTTCTGGGTTTGCTACATCAGGCAATATGTTCTAGTGTGTTTCTGGCACAGATTTGGTTGCGGCAGAGGTTGAAACAGCAGTCTTTTCACTCAGTTTTCATAGGTGACTGAGGACCCCATAACAACTGCTTGTGGCCCCAGACACAGCACCAATGTGGTGGGGCATATGTGTTTGGTGACATACAAGTTGCGTGGATGCAGATTTGAGCTCACAGGGGGCTGGAGGCCTCTGTTGTTGTGGTAGCAAGTGCCTCTGCCTCTGCCGAGAGACCTCTGAAACCCTTTCTTTCTGGGTTTGCTACATCAGGCAATATGTTCTAGTGTGTTTCTGGCACAGATTTGGTTGCGGCAGAGGTTGAAACAGCAGTCTTTTCACTCAGTTTTCATAGGTGACTGAGGACCCCATAACAACTGCTTGTGGCCCCAGACACAGCACCAATGTGGTGGGGCATATGTGTTTGGTGACATACAAGTTGCGTGGATGCAGATTTGAGCTCACAGGGGGCTGGAGGCCTCTGTTGTTGTGGTAGCAAGTGCCTCTGCCTCTGCCGAGAGACCTCTGAAACCCTTTCTTTCTGGGTTTGCTACATCAGGCAATATGTTCTAGTGTGTTTCTGGCACAGATTTGGTTGCGGCAGAGGTTGAAACAGCAGTCTTTTCACTCAGTTTTCATAGGTGACTGAGGACCCCATAACAACTGCTTGTGGCCCCAGACACAGCACCAATGTGGTGGGGCATATGTGTTTGGTGACATACAAGTTGCGTGGATGCAGATTTGAGCTCACAGGGGGCTGGAGGCCTCTGTTGTTGTGGTAGCAAGTGCCTCTGCCTCTGCCGAGAGACCTCTGAAACCCTTTCTTTCTGGGTTTGCTACATCAGGCAATATGTTCTAGTGTGTTTCTGGCACAGATTTGGTTGCGGCAGAGGTTGAAACAGCAGTCTTTTCACTCAGTTTTCATAGGTGACTGAGGACCCCATAACAACTGCTTGTGGCCCCAGACACAGCACCAATGTGGTGGGGCATATGTGTTTGGTGACATACAAGTTGCGTGGATGCAGATTTGAGCTCACAGGGGGCTGGAGGCCTCTGTTGTTGTGGTAGCAAGTGCCTCTGCCTCTGCCGAGAGACCTCTGAAACCCTTTCTTTCTGGGTTTGCTACATCAGGCAATATGTTCTAGTGTGTTTCTGGCACAGATTTGGTTGCGGCAGAGGTTGAAACAGCAGTCTTTTCACTCAGTTTTCATAGGTGACTGAGGACCCCATAACAACTGCTTGTGGCCCCAGACACAGCACCAATGTGGTGGGGCATATGTGTTTGGTGACATACAAGTTGCGTGGATGCAGATTTGAGCTCACAGGGGGCTGGAGGCCTCTGTTGTTGTGGTAGCAAGTGCCTCTGCCTCTGCCGAGAGACCTCTGAAACCCTTTCTTTCTGGGTTTGCTACATCAGGCAATATGTTCTAGTGTGTTTCTGGCACAGATTTGGTTGCGGCAGAGGTTGAAACAGCAGTCTTTTCACTCAGTTTTCATAGGTGACTGAGGACCCCATAACAACTGCTTGTGGCCCCAGACACAGCACCAATGTGGTGGGGCATATGTGTTTGGTGACATACAAGTTGCGTGGATGCAGATTTGAGCTCACAGGGGGCTGGAGGCCTCTGTTGTTGTGGTAGCAAGTGCCTCTGCCTCTGCCGAGAGACCTCTGAAACCCTTTCTTTCTGGGTTTGCTACATCAGGCAATATGTTCTAGTGTGTTTCTGGCACAGATTTGGTTGCGGCAGAGGTTGAAACAGCAGTCTTTTCACTCAGTTTTCATAGGTGACTGAGGACCCCATAACAACTGCTTGTGGCCCCAGACACAGCACCAATGTGGTGGGGCATATGTGTTTGGTGACATACAAGTTGCGTGGATGCAGATTTGAGCTCACAGGGGGCTGGAGGCCTCTGTTGTTGTGGTAGCAAGTGCCTCTGCCTCTGCCGAGAGACCTCTGAAACCCTTTCTTTCTGGGTTTGCTACATCAGGCAATATGTTCTAGTGTGTTTCTGGCACAGATTTGGTTGCGGCAGAGGTTGAAACAGCAGTCTTTTCACTCAGTTTTCATAGGTGACTGAGGACCCCATAACAACTGCTTGTGGCCCCAGACACAGCACCAATGTGGTGGGGCATATGTGTTTGGTGACATACAAGTTGCGTGGATGCAGATTTGAGCTCACAGGGGGCTGGAGGCCTCTGTTGTTGTGGTAGCAAGTGCCTCTGCCTCTGCCGAGAGACCTCTGAAACCCTTTCTTTCTGGGTTTGCTACATCAGGCAATATGTTCTAGTGTGTTTCTGGCACAGATTTGGTTGCGGCAGAGGTTGAAACAGCAGTCTTTTCACTCAGTTTTCATAGGTGACTGAGGACCCCATAACAACTGCTTGTGGCCCCAGACACAGCACCAATGTGGTGGGGCATATGTGTTTGGTGACATACAAGTTGCGTGGATGCAGATTTGAGCTCACAGGGGCTGGAGGCCTCTGTTGTTGTGGTAGCAAGTGCCTCTGCCTCTGCCGAGAGACCTCTGAAACCCTTTCTTTCTGGGTTTGCTACATCAGGCAATATGTTCTAGTGTGTTTCTGGCACAGATTTGGTTGCGGCAGAGGTTGAAACAGCAGTCTTTTCACTCAGTTTTCATAGGTGACTGAGGACCCCATAACAACTGCTTGTGGCCCCAGACACAGCACCAATGTGGTGGGGCATATGTGTTTGGTGACATACAAGTTGCGTGGATGCAGATTTGAGCTCACAGGGGGCTGGAGGCCTCTGTTGTTGTGGTAGCAAGTGCCTCTGCCTCTGCCGAGAGACCTCTGAAACCCTTTCTTTCTGGGTTTGCTACATCAGGCAATATGTTCTAGTGTGTTTCTGGCACAGATTTGGTTGCGGCAGAGGTTGAAACAGCAGTCTTTTCACTCAGTTTTCATAGGTGACTGAGGACCCCATAACAACTGCTTGTGGCCCCAGACACAGCACCAATGTGGTGGGGCATATGTGTTTGGTGACATACAAGTTGCGTGGATGCAGATTTGAGCTCACAGGGGGCTGGAGGCCTCTGTTGTTGTGGTAGCAAGTGCCTCTGCCTCTGCCGAGAGACCTCTGAAACCCTTTCTTTCTGGGTTTGCTACATCAGGCAATATGTTCTAGTGTGTTTCTGGCACAGATTTGGTTGCGGCAGAGGTTGAAACAGCAGTCTTTTCACTCAGTTTTCATAGGTGACTGAGGACCCCATAACAACTGCTTGTGGCCCCAGACACAGCACCAATGTGGTGGGGCATATGTGTTTGGTGACATACAAGTTGCGTGGATGCAGATTTGAGCTCACAGGGGGCTGGAGGCCTCTGTTGTTGTGGTAGCAAGTGCCTCTGCCTCTGCCGAGAGACCTCTGAAACCCTTTCTTTCTGGGTTTGCTACATCAGGCAATATGTTCTAGTGTGTTTCTGGCACAGATTTGGTTGCGGCAGAGGTTGAAACAGCAGTCTTTTCACTCAGTTTTCATAGGTGACTGAGGACCCCATAACAACTGCTTGTGGCCCCAGACACAGCACCAATGTGGTGGGGCATATGTGTTTGGTGACATACAAGTTGCGTGGATGCAGATTTGAGCTCACAGGGGGCTGGAGGCCTCTGTTGTTGTGGTAGCAAGTGCCTCTGCCTCTGCCGAGAGACCTCTGAAACCCTTTCTTTCTGGGTTTGCTACATCAGGCAATATGTTCTAGTGTGTTTCTGGCACAGATTTGGTTGCGGCAGAGGTTGAAACAGCAGTCTTTTCACTCAGTTTTCATAGGTGACTGAGGACCCCATAACAACTGCTTGTGGCCCCAGACACAGCACCAATGTGGTGGGGCATATGTGTTTGGTGACATACAAGTTGCGTGGATGCAGATTTGAGCTCACAGGGGGCTGGAGGCCTCTGTTGTTGTGGTAGCAAGTGCCTCTGCCTCTGCCGAGAGACCTCTGAAACC
The DNA here is from genome assembly GCA_002104985.1 of Rhizoclosmatium globosum. Classification (NCBI taxonomy): domain Eukaryota; kingdom Fungi; phylum Chytridiomycota; class Chytridiomycetes; order Chytridiales; family Chytriomycetaceae; genus Rhizoclosmatium; species Rhizoclosmatium globosum. The sequence goes on along the minus strand of MCGO01000354.1, from coordinate 13,564 downwards.
CTTTCTTTCTGGGTTTGCTACATCAGGCAATATGTTCTAGTGTGTTTCTGGCACAGATTTGGTTGCGGCAGAGGTTGAAACAGCAGTCTTTTCACTCAGTTTTCATAGGTGACTGAGGACCCCATAACAACTGCTTGTGGCCCCAGACACAGCACCAATGTGGTGGGGCATATGTGTTTGGTGACATACAAGTTGCGTGGATGCAGATTTGAGCTCACAGGGGGCTGGAGGCCTCTGTTGTTGTGGTAGCAAGTGCCTCTGCCTCTGCCGAGAGACCTCTGAAACCCTTTCTTTCTGGGTTTGCTACATCAGGCAATATGTTCTAGTGTGTTTCTGGCACAGATTTGGTTGCGGCAGAGGTTGAAACAGCAGTCTTTTCACTCAGTTTTCATAGGTGACTGAGGACCCCATAACAACTGCTTGTGGCCCCAGACACAGCACCAATGTGGTGGGGCATATGTGTTTGGTGACATACAAGTTGCGTGGATGCAGATTTGAGCTCACAGGGGGCTGGAGGCCTCTGTTGTTGTGGTAGCAAGTGCCTCTGCCTCTGCCGAGAGACCTCTGAAACCCTTTCTTTCTGGGTTTGCTACATCAGGCAATATGTTCTAGTGTGTTTCTGGCACAGATTTGGTTGCGGCAGAGGTTGAAACAGCAGTCTTTTCACTCAGTTTTCATAGGTGACTGAGGACCCCATAACAACTGCTTGTGGCCCCAGACACAGCACCAATGTGGTGGGGCATATGTGTTTGGTGACATACAAGTTGCGTGGATGCAGATTTGAGCTCACAGGGGGCTGGAGGCCTCTGTTGTTGTGGTAGCAAGTGCCTCTGCCTCTGCCGAGAGACCTCTGAAACCCTTTCTTTCTGGGTTTGCTACATCAGGCAATATGTTCTAGTGTGTTTCTGGCACAGATTTGGTTGCGGCAGAGGTTGAAACAGCAGTCTTTTCACTCAGTTTTCATAGGTGACTGAGGACCCCATAACAACTGCTTGTGGCCCCAGACACAGCACCAATGTGGTGGGGCATATGTGTTTGGTGACATACAAGTTGCGTGGATGCAGATTTGAGCTCACAGGGGGCTGGAGGCCTCTGTTGTTGTGGTAGCAAGTGCCTCTGCCTCTGCCGAGAGACCTCTGAAACCCTTTCTTTCTGGGTTTGCTACATCAGGCAATATGTTCTAGTGTGTTTCTGGCACAGATTTGGTTGCGGCAGAGGTTGAAACAGCAGTCTTTTCACTCAGTTTTCATAGGTGACTGAGGACCCCATAACAACTGCTTGTGGCCCCAGACACAGCACCAATGTGGTGGGGCATATGTGTTTGGTGACATACAAGTTGCGTGGATGCAGATTTGAGCTCACAGGGGGCTGGAGGCCTCTGTTGTTGTGGTAGCAAGTGCCTCTGCCTCTGCCGAGAGACCTCTGAAACCCTTTCTTTCTGGGTTTGCTACATCAGGCAATATGTTCTAGTGTGTTTCTGGCACAGATTTGGTTGCGGCAGAGGTTGAAACAGCAGTCTTTTCACTCAGTTTTCATAGGTGACTGAGGACCCCATAACAACTGCTTGTGGCCCCAGACACAGCACCAATGTGGTGGGGCATATGTGTTTGGTGACATACAAGTTGCGTGGATGCAGATTTGAGCTCACAGGGGGCTGGAGGCCTCTGTTGTTGTGGTAGCAAGTGCCTCTGCCTCTGCCGAGAGACCTCTGAAACCCTTTCTTTCTGGGTTTGCTACATCAGGCAATATGTTCTAGTGTGTTTCTGGCACAGATTTGGTTGCGGCAGAGGTTGAAACAGCAGTCTTTTCACTCAGTTTTCATAGGTGACTGAGGACCCCATAACAACTGCTTGTGGCCCCAGACACAGCACCAATGTGGTGGGGCATATGTGTTTGGTGACATACAAGTTGCGTGGATGCAGATTTGAGCTCACAGGGGGCTGGAGGCCTCTGTTGTTGTGGTAGCAAGTGCCTCTGCCTCTGCCGAGAGACCTCTGAAACCCTTTCTTTCTGGGTTTGCTACATCAGGCAATATGTTCTAGTGTGTTTCTGGCACAGATTTGGTTGCGGCAGAGGTTGAAACAGCAGTCTTTTCACTCAGTTTTCATAGGTGACTGAGGACCCCATAACAACTGCTTGTGGCCCCAGACACAGCACCAATGTGGTGGGGCATATGTGTTTGGTGACATACAAGTTGCGTGGATGCAGATTTGAGCTCACAGGGGCTGGAGGCCTCTGTTGTTGTGGTAGCAAGTGCCTCTGCCTCTGCCGAGAGACCTCTGAAACCCTTTCTTTCTGGGTTTGCTACATCAGGCAATATGTTCTAGTGTGTTTCTGGCACAGATTTGGTTGCGGCAGAGGTTGAAACAGCAGTCTTTTCACTCAGTTTTCATAGGTGACTGAGGACCCCATAACAACTGCTTGTGGCCCCAGACACAGCACCAATGTGGTGGGGCATATGTGTTTGGTGACATACAAGTTGCGTGGATGCAGATTTGAGCTCACAGGGGGCTGGAGGCCTCTGTTGTTGTGGTAGCAAGTGCCTCTGCCTCTGCCGAGAGACCTCTGAAACCCTTTCTTTCTGGGTTTGCTACATCAGGCAATATGTTCTAGTGTGTTTCTGGCACAGATTTGGTTGCGGCAGAGGTTGAAACAGCAGTCTTTTCACTCAGTTTTCATAGGTGACTGAGGACCCCATAACAACTGCTTGTGGCCCCAGACACAGCACCAATGTGGTGGGGCATATGTGTTTGGTGACATACAAGTTGCGTGGATGCAGATTTGAGCTCACAGGGGGCTGGAGGCCTCTGTTGTTGTGGTAGCAAGTGCCTCTGCCTCTGCCGAGAGACCTCTGAAACCCTTTCTTTCTGGGTTTGCTACATCAGGCAATATGTTCTAGTGTGTTTCTGGCACAGATTTGGTTGCGGCAGAGGTTGAAACAGCAGTCTTTTCACTCAGTTTTCATAGGTGACTGAGGACCCATAACAACTGCTTGTGGCCCCAGACACAGCACCAATGTGGTGGGGCATATGTGTTTGGTGACATACAAGTTGCGTGGATGCAGATTTGAGCTCACAGGGGCTGGAGGCCTCTGTTGTTGTGGTAGCAAGTGCCTCTGCCTCTGCCGAGAGACCTCTGAAACCCTTTCTTTCTGGGTTTGCTACATCAGGCAATATGTTCTAGTGTGTTTCTGCACAGATTTGGTTGCGGCAGAGGTTGAAACAGCAGTCTTTTCACTCAGTTTTCATAGGTGACTGAGGACCCCATAACAACTGCTTGTGGCCCCAGACACAGCACCAATGTGGTGGGGCATATGTGTTTGTGACATACAAGTTGCGTGGATGCAGATTTGAGCTCACAGGGGGCTGGAGGCCTCTGTTGTTGTGGTAGCAAGTGCCTCTGCCTCTGCCGAGAGACCTCTGAAACCCTTTCTTTCTGGGTTTGCTACATCAGCAATATGTTCTAGTGTGTTTCTGGTATAAACCGAAATCAATCCCATCAATTTAATAGTGAATATATGAGGGTGGAAGGAACGGATTTTTCTTTATCTTTCGCTCTTTGAAACTCGCGCTGTTGTGATACCATCGCTCACACCTACGCGCTCCTTTAGGTAATAAACATCTTTCGCTCTTTGAAACTCGCGCTGTTGTGATACCATCGCTCACACCTACGCGCTCCTTTAGATTAAGCGTCTCTAGCCCCAAAACCACAACACAACTTGAAAGCAACAGCCTGCCAACCAAACCTGAGAACGAATGAGCCAAACCTTTCTGCTCACAAAGAACAATGCCCGTCAGCAGTTCCCTTCCTGGAGATCTGCTGCTATCAAGGCTGCCAACACCATCAAACCAATTAAGGGTTTCTTCACCCTTATCCCCAAGGAACGCCATGCTACTACAGGACAATGGATCAAATCGACTTCAAACTTAGTGGAGTGCGAGGAGTTCTGGGATCATGCTGAATTTGGCTTCCATCACCCATCCATCACTGAATTTCAAATGGACCCCAATGCCACTCCCACTCCCAGCGAAAAGCGCGATTTGAGAGACTGCAAGCTTGCAAACAATCACGTGGATGCAGCACTCACTGCAGTCTTTCTTGCCTCTGTGGATAAGCAAATCCATGACAAGATCATCAACTCCACCAGTGCCCACGATGCCTACATCAAAATCCTTGATTATATCAATGTCCAACCAGAAGCCATCCACAAACATCTTCGCCAGGAATTTGAAGCACTCGCCCAACTCAACCACGAAACCTGCCACGATTACATCGATCGCGCTGAAACTCTTATCATCACAATGGAAGGCCACAACTTGTTCACTCCCAACGAAACCATCTACAGCAAAGTTTGCAACGGATTCACCTTGGAAAATCAAGAACATGTGACAAAGTTTGGCCCAGACCCCCTCACTGGTGAACTTGGACTTCACCAAATCAAGACATACTTCCGAGACCTATTCGATATCTACAAAGGCTCTTCGATCCAACGCAAGGAAACTAGATCTGACGACTACCTCCATGGACTCATTACCAAGTGGCCAGGAGGTGTGCGACCATCCAAGCGCACTGCCAACTCCACCCAAAAGTATGACGATCCTGCTCCGCCAAAAGCTCCCAATGCCAACCAAACTCAAACGCCATCGACCTCTCGCACTTACAAGAAGACTCCCTGCGCGAAGTGTGGATCGGAAACCTGTGGATTTGTCGCAGCAGGTGTAGATTGCCCAAAATGCCCTGAAAACGGTTGCTACGGACACCTGCCCCCTTGTAACCCATTCAAAATTGCAAAGTTCCAAAAGAAGCAAGCGGATATGAAGCAAAGAAACGAAGCCAATAAAGTTTCCCCTACCATCTACTCTCCACTTTGTCCACTCCCTCTCGACTGTGACAGTGATGAAGAAGACTCAGAAATGACTGTGCCCCCACTCCAACCACTCCAACAAGTATCTGTCCAGCCACAAACACCAACAACCCCACCAAAACGCAGCTACGCCCAAGCAGCATCAACCCCCAAGACCAATCAAGATCAATTGCCAGCTCCTATCGAAAATCCGCAAAAAGGTGTTTCCGGGAGTTGTGCTCCGGAATCGAGAGTTGTGAGCGAAACCCCTGTTGCAGTGACAACTCCAGTTGTATCACGCACAGACAGCGCGGGGGTGGAGCTCGACAACTCACATGATGTGAGTTGTCAACTTAACACTTCCATTGATCAGGCATACTCTCACCCCAACAAATTAGAACCCAACTGTCTATGCACCACTATTATAGATTTAACAACTGCCTCAGCCAATATTGCACTTAATCAAATCCCAAAGTCAAAAGTTACAGCCCAACGTTGGCATCTCCGTGCAAATCATGCAAACCTTGAAACTATTATTGCATCCTCTAAAGTAGTAAGAAATATGGATATTGCGAAAGCCCCAATGGATTCCACCTGTCCCTGCCGCACCGAAACTTGTACTCACTGCATTAAAGGAAAAATGCGCAGGTATCCCTACACTGGACATGATGGAACACACTTCTACAAACCTGCAGAAGTGTTCACTGCCGATGCAGTCTATGCCAAACGCCCAGACATTTATGGGAATGTTGGAGCCATTATTATTGTATGCGCTGCTACAGCTATGAAATTCATCTACCTCTTTAAAAGCAGAACAGAACTATATGACCGCGTAAAATTCTTTATGAAGTGGGTTGACCGAATTCACCCTCATACAAACAGAAAATGGCGACTAGACCCAATTAGTGAACACACTGGCAGCGAACTTGCAGAAATTCTTCAAGAGTTGGGTGTCCAAAAGCAACTCGGCACCCAAGGGGGCCATCAACTTCAATTCAAAGTGGAACGTTACAATATACTGCCTTTGACAAAATTCGATCAACAATCAGTGCCACAGAAGTTACAGATGGCCTCTGGGGATGGGCTCTACTCAACTCAGGGTATTATGACAACCGACTTCTCACAAAATCAGCAAACAATCATTCAATCACCCCTTTTGAACAATGGTTCAACTATCCCCCAGACTGCACAAACTGGAGGACAGGATTTTGCATTGTGACATTCAGGAAGTCAGATACTGTCGTGGACGCAAACAAAGTCGATGAACGGGGAGAAGAAGGTAGATTCCTCGGATATGGAGACTATGATGGTCATGAAGTGGTTTCAAAAGCATGGGCTGTCTGGAAGAAAGGGACCCCCATCTCAAACCCCCCAAAGTACACCCGCAACGCTTATTTTTATGAAAACACCTTCAAATTTAGCGAGCTCAATTTCAATGACCCCCTACTCCAGACAGAAGAATCCTCGTGGATAGAAGACTTCCTTGCCATGGCACCCTCCCATCAACCACAACTTCCCAACCATCAAATAGTGCCTGCCCCAGCCACTAACCCACCACCCCCCGTGGAACAAGAACATGACCCATCATCTAACACAATCCTCCCTGTTGAACAAGCAATTCAACACCGCCCTGAACGTGATCGTCGACCACCAAACCGAACAGTCCTTCCAGACCATCGCATCAAAAACCCAAAGAAAGCCAAAGTAGACAATGCCACTATCACGCCCAATGCCTCAACTGCCATTTCTGGTCTTGTAAACAGAGGGAATGGTTATGTTTCAATGACAACAAGATCCCAACTAACTAAAGTCACTCTCAAGCCAGGCCAGCCAGGATACATACCCCCCTCCTCACGCAAGACTACAACTTCCACAACATCATCGAGCTCTAAACAATCCAAACCCTCTTCCAAATCCTCATCTGCCTTTTCAGCAACAATTAACAATTCAGACGACAAACTTTACCTGAACTTCTCCTATCCGACAGTGATGAGGAATCACCCTCACTTAAACGCTCAAAACAAAACTCAGCAGTATCTACAGAACAAGAAATACGTGCAGCTCCTATCGAAAATCCGCAAAAAGGTGTTTCCGGGAGTTGTGCTCCGGAATCGAGAGTTGTGAGCGAAACCCCTGTTGCAGTGACAACTCCAGTTGTATCACGCACAGACAGCGCGGGGGTGGAGCTCGACAACTCACATGATGTGAGTTGTCAATTTAACACTTCCACTGATCAGGCATACTCTCACTCTACTTCTTCAGAGACAATAACCACCATGCTTCTTGACAGTGGTTGCAACAATCACCTACTCCCATGTTCTAACACTATGCACGACACCTATTCATCAACCCCAAAAATTTATACAACCTCATCCTCTGGGTCATTTATTGCCGGATCTGGTACATATGGCAAACAGCAACTCCAATCAATTATCCCAATAGTCCTCACAAAAGTTGAGGAAGTACCGAGCTCTTCGCGCGGACTAATTGCCGAATCACAACTAATGCGTGACAATGCACTTGATATCTGGAACGACAGCAAGACCATGAACAAATACATTGGAACCTTCAAACGAAATAAAGAAGGGGCACCCATTGGATTTCAGGAAGTCCACGCAGTCATTCCAGAAAGCAATGGAACTTGGAATATACCTATTAAACCACCATCACAGACCTCACTCACGTCGCCAAATACACCAACCCAGGTGGGGTCGATGCAGCGTTGCGCACTGCCGACGAGTATGCAGAGTGAAGTTTCAGAGATGGGGGGGTCAGCGCACATCTCTGGAATGGATCTCGCAAACTCACTACATGTGAGCGATTATCTTGATTTATTTGAAGCACTTGCATGCTCTCATTTTGCTGTTCAAGATGAGGAGTCCGAAATCCACTTTGAAATCCATGATGAGCTCAAATTTCTCATTGCCATTGCCCAAAACAATCCAGCACTCTCTGCAACGTTTACAGACTCAAACACAAATAACACAGCCAATACAACATTTGCAGGACCCCGCAATATTGCAGAAGCAAAACGACGCCCGGACTGGCACAAATGGGAAGAAGCAATCTTCAAAGAACTCACTTCCCACAAGCTCAAATTTAAAAGCTTTGAACTTGTGCCACGAAAGAAAGGTATGAATGTATTACCAACCATGTGGGTCTTCAAAATTAAACTGGACGACTCTACGGGAGTCGAGGAATACAAAGCTCGTATGATTGTCCACGGAGGACACCAAATTAACACTGACCCACACTCTACTTTCTCTCCAACTCCTGCAATGGCAGCACTCTTCATGCTCCTCTCTATAATCTCCAAACGCGATATGACAGTGTACAATACCGATTTTGCATCAGCATTCCTGAACGCACTCACCAAATATGCTATATATGCCCAACAAGCACCAGGAACAGTTGCGCCAGGAACAGAACACCTTGTTATGCTCCTTCTCAAATGTATAAATGGAATCAAGGAGGGTCCACGCTGGTGGAACGAAACATATGGGAAGAAGGTCGCGGAACTTGGTTATAAGGAATGTATCGATATGCCATGCCTCTATGTCAAAGTAGTGGACAACAAACTACTAATTCTATACACTTATGTGGACGATCAAAAAGCAGCTTGCGACCGAGGCTTGGAATCGATTATGGAAAAAGACATTGCGGAACTCAACAAAGTCTTTCCACTGCGAGACACCATTGATGCCCCCTTCTTAGCCATTCAAAACGTCAAAGTTGAAGGAGGATATATTGCTCATCAGATTCCAGCCAAGAAAGTCATTCTGGATGCATTTTGGGATGGATACACAAAGAATGAATGCCCTATGCCGTCAACGTACAACCCAGACTGGGACATGCCACCAACTGATATTGATGCACAATTCTACACTGACAACAATATCAATTACAGAAAATCAGTCGCACCACTCCAGTACCTGGTACACACAGACCCATACCTTGCAAACGTATACAGGACACTGGCAAGCCACTACCATGATCCCAATATTTCACATTGGAAACTCTTCAAACATGCAATTGGTTACGTTGCCAGAACACTAAACTTTGGGCTATTCTTTCCCAAAGAGGGCGATCTGGTTTTAAGAAGCTACTACGACTCGGATTTTGCCAAAGACACAGTAACTCGAAAATCAATCTCTAGCGAAATTCACACGTTGGGTGGTACAGTTATCAATGCTAAATGCCAGTCACAAAAAACAGTTGCAACATCTGTCCTTGAAGCTGAAGTTATTGCAGCTAATGCAGGTACCGAAAACACTATCTGCTTCCGTCGTCTACTCAACGAACTTGGGATTATGCAAGTGGAACCAACTCCAATCTATTGCGATAACGACACAGCCGTCGAAATCTTCCACAACAACTGCAACCGCAACAAATCAAAACACATTGATGTCCGTCATATGGCCATCAGAGAAAGACAAAAGCAGGGACTCATCTACGCAAACAACATCAAAGGAACCGAAAACCCAGCAAATCCAAATACAAAACCTGTCACCAAGGAAGAACTTAAACAACAACGAGCTCGCATCAACGTTATGGATCTGACACCTTACCTACCCAGTTCCAGTTGCGAGGCGTATAAACCGAAATCAATCCCATCAATTTAATAGTGAATATATGAGGGTGGAAGGAACGGATTTTTCTTTATCTTTCGCTCTTTGAAACTCGCGCTGTTGTGATACCATCGCTCACACCTACGCGCTCCTTTAGGTAATAAACATCTTTCGCTCTTTGAAACTCGCGCTGTTGTGATACCATCGCTCACACCTACGCGCTCCTTTATCTGGCACAGATTTGGTTGCGGCAGAGGTTGAAACAGCAGTCTTTTCACTCAGTTTTCATAGGTGACTGAGGACCCCATAACAACTGCTTGTGGCCCCAGACACAGCACCAATGTGGTGGGGCATATGTGTTTGGTGACATACAAGTTGCGTGGATGCAGATTTGAGCTCACAGGGGGCTGGAGGCCTCTGTTGTTGTGGTAGCAAGTGCCTCTGCCTCTGCCGAGAGACCTCTGAAACCCTTTCTTTCTGGGTTTGCTACATCAGGCAATATGTTCTAGTGTGTTTCTGGCACAGATTTGGTTGCGGCAGAGGTTGAAACAGCAGTCTTTTCACTCAGTTTTCATAGGTGACTGAGGACCCCATAACAACTGCTTGTGGCCCCAGACACAGCACCAATGTGGTGGGGCATATGTGTTTGGTGACATACAAGTTGCGTGGATGCAGATTTGAGCTCACAGGGGGCTGGAGGCCTCTGTTGTTGTGGTAGCAAGTGCCTCTGCCTCTGCCGAGAGACCTCTGAAACCCTTTCTTTCTGGGTTTGCTACATCAGGCAATATGTTCTAGTGTGTTTCTGGCACAGATTTGGTTGCGGCAGAGGTTGAAACAGCAGTCTTTTCACTCAGTTTTCATAGGTGACTGAGGACCCCATAACAACTGCTTGTGGCCCCAGACACAGCACCAATGTGGTGGGGCATATGTGTTTGGTGACATACAAGTTGCGTGGATGCAGATTTGAGCTCACAGGGGGCTGGAGGCCTCTGTTGTTGTGGTAGCAAGTGCCTCTGCCTCTGCCGAGAGACCTCTGAAACCCTTTCTTTCTGGGTTTGCTACATCAGGCAATATGTTCTAGTGTGTTTCTGGCACAGATTTGGTTGCGGCAGAGGTTGAAACAGCAGTCTTTTCACTCAGTTTTCATAGGTGACTGAGGACCCCATAACAACTGCTTGTGGCCCCAGACACAGCACCAATGTGGTGGGGCATATGTGTTTGGTGACATACAAGTTGCGTGGATGCAGATTTGAGCTCACAGGGGGCTGGAGGCCTCTGTTGTTGTGGTAGCAAGTGCCTCTGCCTCTGCCGAGAGACCTCTGAAACCCTTTCTTTCTGGGTTTGCTACATCAGGCAATATGTTCTAGTGTGTTTCTGGCACAGATTTGGTTGCGGCAGAGGTTGAAACAGCAGTCTTTTCACTCAGTTTTCATAGGTGACTGAGGACCCCATAACAACTGCTTGTGGCCCCAGACACAGCACCAATGTGGTGGGGCATATGTGTTTGGTGACATACAAGTTGCGTGGATGCAGATTTGAGCTCACAGGGGGCTGGAGGCCTCTGTTGTTGTGGTAGCAAGTGCCTCTGCCTCTGCCGAGAGACCTCTGAAACCCTTTCTTTCTGGGTTTGCTACATCAGGCAATATGTTCTAGTGTGTTTCTGGCACAGATTTGGTTGCGGCAGAGGTTGAAACAGCAGTCTTTTCACTCAGTTTTCATAGGTGACTGAGGACCCCATAACAACTGCTTGTGGCCCCAGACACAGCACCAATGTGGTGGGGCATATGTGTTTGGTGACATACAAGTTGCGTGGATGCAGATTTGAGCTCACAGGGGGCTGGAGGCCTCTGTTGTTGTGGTAGCAAGTGCCTCTGCCTCTGCCGAGAGACCTCTGAAACCCTTTCTTTCTGGGTTTGCTACATCAGGCAATATGTTCTAGTGTGTTTCTGGCACAGATTTGGTTGCGGCAGAGGTTGAAACAGCAGTCTTTTCACTCAGTTTTCATAGGTGACTGAGGACCCCATAACAACTGCTTGTGGCCCCAGACACAGCACCAATGTGGTGGGGCATATGTGTTTGGTGACATACAAGTTGCGTGGATGCAGATTTGAGCTCACAGGGGGCTGGAGGCCTCTGTTGTTGTGGTAGCAAGTGCCTCTGCCTCTGCCGAGAGACCTCTGAAACCCTTTCTTTCTGGGTTTGCTACATCAGGCAATATGTTCTAGTGTGTTTCTGGCACAGATTTGGTTGCGGCAGAGGTTGAAACAGCAGTCTTTTCACTCAGTTTTCATAGGTGACTGAGGACCCCATAACAACTGCTTGTGGCCCCAGACACAGCACCAATGTGGTGGGGCATATGTGTTTGGTGACATACAAGTTGCGTGGATGCAGATTTGAGCTCACAGGGGGCTGGAGGCCTCTGTTGTTGTGGTAGCAAGTGCCTCTGCCTCTGCCGAGAGACCTCTGAAACCCTTTCTTTCTGGGTTTGCTACATCAGGCAATATGTTCTAGTGTGTTTCTGGCACAGATTTGGTTGCGGCAGAGGTTGAAACAGCAGTCTTTTCACTCAGTTTTCATAGGTGACTGAGGACCCCATAACAACTGCTTGTGGCCCCAGACACAGCACCAATGTGGTGGGGCATATGTGTTTGGTGACATACAAGTTGCGTGGATGCAGATTTGAGCTCACAGGGGGCTGGAGGCCTCTGTTGTTGTGGTAGCAAGTGCCTCTGCCTCTGCCGAGAGACCTCTGAAACCCTTTCTTTCTGGGTTTGCTACATCAGGCAATATGTTCTAGTGTGTTTCTGGCACAGATTTGGTTGCGGCAGAGGTTGAAACAGCAGTCTTTTCACTCAGTTTTCATAGGTGACTGAGGACCCCATAACAACTGCTTGTGGCCCCAGACACAGCACCAATGTGGTGGGGCATATGTGTTTGGTGACATACAAGTTGCGTGGATGCAGATTTGAGCTCACAGGGGGCTGGAGGCCTCTGTTGTTGTGGTAGCAAGTGCCTCTGCCTCTGCCGAGAGACCTCTGAAACCCTTTCTTTCTGGGTTTGCTACATCAGGCAATATGTTCTAGTGTGTTTCTGGCACAGATTTGGTTGCGGCAGAGGTTGAAACAGCAGTCTTTTCACTCAGTTTTCATAGGTGACTGAGGACCCCATAACAACTGCTTGTGGCCCCAGACACAGCACCAATGTGGTGGGGCATATGTGTTTGGTGACATACAAGTTGCGTGGATGCAGATTTGAGCTCACAGGGGGCTGGAGGCCTCTGTTGTTGTGGTAGCAAGTGCCTCTGCCTCTGCCGAGAGACCTCTGAAACCCTTTCTTTCTGGGTTTGCTACATCAGGCAATATGTTCTAGTGTGTTTCTGGCACAGATTTGGTTGCGGCAGAGGTTGAAACAGCAGTCTTTTCACTCAGTTTTCATAGGTGACTGAGGACCCCATAACAACTGCTTGTGGCCCCAGACACAGCACCAATGTGGTGGGGCATATGTGTTTGGTGACATACAAGTTGCGTGGATGCAGATTTGAGCTCACAGGGGGCTGGAGGCCTCTGTTGTTGTGGTAGCAAGTGCCTCTGCCTCTGCCGAGAGACCTCTGAAACCCTTTCTTTCTGGGTTTGCTACATCAGGCAATATGTTCTAGTGTGTTTCTGGCACAGATTTGGTTGCGGCAGAGGTTGAAACAGCAGTCTTTTCACTCAGTTTTCATAGGTGACTGAGGACCCCATAACAACTGCTTGTGGCCCCAGACACAGCACCAATGTGGTGGGGCATATGTGTTTGGTGACATACAAGTTGCGTGGATGCAGATTTGAGCTCACAGGGGCTGGAGGCCTCTGTTGTTGTGGTAGCAAGTGCCTCTGCCTCTGCCGAGAGACCTCTGAAACCCTTTCTTTCTGGGTTTGCTACATCAGGCAATATGTTCTAGTGTGTTTCTGGCACAGATTTGGTTGCGGCAGAGGTTGAAACAGCAGTCTTTTCACTCAGTTTTCATAGGTGACTGAGGACCCCATAACAACTGCTTGTGGCCCCAGACACAGCACCAATGTGGTGGGGCATATGTGTTTGGTGACATACAAGTTGCGTGGATGCAGATTTGAGCTCACAGGGGGCTGGAGGCCTCTGTTGTTGTGGTAGCAAG
>MCGO01000353.1:0-27761 GCA_002104985.1 Rhizoclosmatium globosum | reverse complement strand
CAAACACTCCAATTGGATTCCGAAAGCTCCACAATTCAGCCACATCATCTTGGTAGTATTCAGCAACTTGGTATGTTGCGACTCACTTTGGGTGTTGTTCAATAGCTCTGTAAAATTGAGCAGAACCATTTAAACAGCTCCCAAACACTCCAATTGGATTCCGAAAAGCTCCACAATTCAGCCACATCATCTTGGTAGTATGATTCAGCAACTTGGTATGTTGCGATCACTTTGGGGTGTTGTTCAATAGCTCTGTAAAATTGAGCAGAACCATTTAAACAGCTCCCAAACACTCCAATTGGATTCCGAAAAGCTCCACAATTCAGCCACATCATCTTGGTAGTATGATTCAGCAACTTGGTATGTTGCGACTCACTTTGGGTGTTGTTCAATAGCTCTGTAAAATTGAGCAGAACCATTTAAACAGCTCCCAAACACTCCAATTGGATTCCGAAAAGCTCCACAATTCAGCCACATCATCTTGGTAGTATGATTCAGCAACTTGGTATGTTGCGACTCACTTTGGGTGTTGTTCAATAGCTCTGTAAAATTGAGCAGAACCATTTAAACAGCTCCCAAACACTCCAATTGGATTCCGAAAAGCTCCACAATTCAGCCACATCATCTTGGTAGTATGATTCAGCACTTGGTATGTTGCGACTCACTTTGGGTGTTGTTCAATAGCTCTGTAAAATTGAGCAGAACCATTTAAACAGCTCCCAAACACTCCAATTGGATTCCGAAAAGCTCCACAATTCAGCCACATCATCTTGGTAGTATGATTCAGCAACTTGGTATGTTGCGACTCACTTTGGGTGTTGTTCAATAGCTCTGTAAAATTGAGCAGAACCATTTAAACAGCTCCCAAACACTCCAATTGGATTCCGAAAAGCTCCACCAATTCAGCCACATCATCTTGGTAGTATGATTCAGCAACTTGGTATGTTGCGACTCACTTTGGGTGTTGTTCAATAGCTCTGTAAAATTGAGCAGAACCATTTAAAACAGCTCCCAAACACTCCAATTGGATTCCGAAAAGCTCCACAATTCAGCCACATCATCTTGGTAGTATGATTCAGCAACTTGGTATGTTGCGACTCACTTTGGGTGTTGTTCAATAGCTCTGTAAAATTGAGCAGAACCATTTAAACAGCTCCCAAACACTCCAATTGGATTCCGAAAAGCTCCACAATTCAGCCACATCATCTTGGTAGTATAATTCAGCAACTTGGTATGTTGCGACTCACTTTGGGTGTTGTTCAATAGCTCTGTAAAATTGAGCAGAACCATTTAAACAGCTCCCAAACACTCCAATTGGATTCCGAAAAGCTCCACAATTCAGCCACATCATCTTGGTAGTATGATTCAGCAACTTGGTATGTTGCGACTCACTTTGGGTGTTGTTCAATAGCTCTGTAAAATTGAGCAGAACCATTTAAACAGCTCCCAAACACTCCAATTGGATTCCGAAAAGCTCCACAATTCAGCCACATCATCTTGGTAGTATGATTCAGCAACTTGGTATGTTGCGACTCACTTTGGGTGTTGTTCAATAGCTCTGTAAAATTGAGCAGAACCATTTAAACAGCTCCCAAACACTCCAATTGGATTCCGAAAAGCTCCACAATTCAGCCACATCATCTTGGTAGTATGATTCAGCAACTTGGTATGTTGCGACTCACTTTGGGTGTTGTTCAATAGCTCTGTAAAATTGAGCAGAACCATTTAAACAGCTCCCAAACACTCCAATTGGATTCCGAAAAGCTCCACAATTCAGCCACATCATCTTGGTAGTATAATTCAGCAACTTGGTATGTTGCGACTCACTTTGGGTGTTGTTCAATAGCT
Source organism: Rhizoclosmatium globosum (assembly GCA_002104985.1). Taxonomy (NCBI): domain Eukaryota; kingdom Fungi; phylum Chytridiomycota; class Chytridiomycetes; order Chytridiales; family Chytriomycetaceae; genus Rhizoclosmatium; species Rhizoclosmatium globosum. The sequence goes on along the minus strand of MCGO01000353.1, from coordinate 25,913 downwards.
CTGTAAAATTGAGCAGAACCATTTAAACAGCTCCCAAACACTCCAATTGGATTCCGAAAAGCTCCACAATTCAGCCACATCATCTTGGTAGTATGATTCAGCAACTTGGTATGTTGCGACTCACTTTGGGTGTTGTTCAATAGCTCTGTAAAATTGAGCAGAACCATTTAAACAGCTCCCAAACACTCCAATTGGATTCCGAAAAGCTCCACAATTCAGCCACATCATCTTGGTAGTATGATTCAGCAACTTGGTATGTTGCGACTCACTTTGGGTGTTGTTCAATAGCTCTGTAAAATTGAGCAGAACCATTTAAACAGCTCCCAAACACTCCAATTGGATTCCGAAAAGCTCCACAATTCAGCCACATCATCTTGGTAGTATGATTCAGCAACTTGGTATGTTGCGACTCACTTTGGGTGTTGTTCAATAGCTCTGTAAAATTGAGCAGAACCATTTAAACAGCTCCCAAACACTCCAATTGGATTCCGAAAAGCTCCACAATTCAGCCACATCATCTTGGTAGTATGATTCAGCAACTTGGTATGTTGCGACTCACTTTGGGTGTTGTTCAATAGCTCTGTAAAATTGAGCAGAACCATTTAAACAGCTCCCAAACACTCCAATTGGATTCCGAAAAGCTCCACAATTCAGCCACATCATCTTGGTAGTATGATTCAGCAACTTGGTATGTTGCGACTCACTTTGGGTGTTGTTCAATAGCTCTGTAAAATTGAGCAGAACCATTTAAACAGCTCCCAAACACTCCAATTGGATTCCGAAAAGCTCCACAATTCAGCCACATCATCTTGGTAGTATGATTCAGCAACTTGGTATGTTGCGACTCACTTTGGGTGTTGTTCAATAGCTCTGTAAAATTGAGCAGAACCATTTAAACAGCTCCCAAACACTCCAATTGGATTCCGAAAAGCTCCACAATTCAGCCACATCATCTTGGTAGTATGATTCAGCAACTTGGTATGTTGCGACTCACTTTGGGTGTTGTTCAATAGCTCTGTAAAATTGAGCAGAACCATTTAAACAGCTCCCAAACACTCCAATTGGATTCCGAAAAGCTCCACAATTCAGCCACATCATCTTGGTAGTATGATTCAGCAACTTGGTATGTTGCGACTCACTTTGGGTGTTGTTCAATAGCTCTGTAAAATTGAGCAGAACCATTTAAACAGCTCCCAAACACTCCAATTGGATTCCGAAAAGCTCCACAATTCAGCCACATCATCTTGGTAGTATGATTCAGCAACTTGGTATGTTGCGACTCACTTTGGGTGTTGTTCAATAGCTCTGTAAAATTGAGCAGAACCATTTAAACAGCTCCCAAACACTCCAATTGGATTCCGAAAAGCTCCACAATTCAGCCACATCATCTTGGTAGTATGATTCAGCAACTTGGTATGTTGCGACTCACTTTGGGTGTTGTTCAATAGCTCTGTAAAATTGAGCAGAACCATTTAAACAGCTCCCAAACACTCCAATTGGATTCCGAAAAGCTCCACAATTCAGCCACATCATCTTGGTAGTATGATTCAGCAACTTGGTATGTTGCGACTCACTTTGGGGTTGTTCAATAGCTCTGTAAAATTGAGCAGAACCATTTAAACAGCTCCCAAACACTCCAATTGGATTCCGAAAAGCTCCACAATTCAGCCACATCATCTTGGTAGTATGATTCAGCAACTTGGTATGTTGCGACTCACTTTGGGTGTTGTTCAATAGCTCTGTAAAATTGAGCAGAACCATTTAAACAGCTCCCAAACACTCCAATTGGATTCCGAAAAGCTCCACAATTCAGCCACATCATCTTGGTAGTATGATTCAGCAACTTGGTATGTTGCGACTCACTTTGGGTGTTGTTCAATAGCTCTGTAAAATTGAGCAGAACCATTTAAACAGCTCCCAAACACTCCAATTGGATTCCGAAAAGCTCCACAATTCACCCATCATCTTGGTAGTATGATTCAGCAACTTGGTATGTTGCGACTCACTTTGGGTATTGTTCAATAGCTCTGTAAAATTGAGCAGAACCATTTAAACAGCTCCCAAACACTCCAATTGGATTCCGAAAAGCTCCACAATTCAGCACATCATCTTGGTAGTATGATTCAGCAACTTGGTATGTTGCGACTCACTTTGGGTGTTGTCAATAGCTCTGTAAAATTGAGCAGAACCATTTAAACAGCTCCCAAACACTCCAATTGGATTCCGAAAAGCTCCACAATTCAGCCACATCATCTTGGTAGTATGATTCAGCAACTTGGTATGTTGCGACTCACTTTGGGTGTTGTTCAATAGCTCTGTAAAATTGAGCAGAACCATTTAAACAGCTCCCAAACACTCCAATTGGATTCCGAAAGCTCCACAATTCAGCCACATCATCTTGGTAGTATGATTCAGCAACTTGGTATGTTGCGACTCACTTTGGGTGTTGTTCAATAGCTCTGTAAAATTGAGCAGAACCATTTAAACAGCTCCCAAACACTCCAATTGGATTCCGAAAAGCTCCACAATTCAGCCACATCATCTTGGTAGTATGATTCAGCAACTTGGTATGTTGCGACTCACTTTGGGTGTTGTTCAATAGCTCTGTAAAATTGAGCAGAACCATTTAAACAGCTCCCAAACACTCCAATTGGATTCCGAAAAGCTCCACAATTCAGCCACATCATCTTGGTAGTATGATTCAGCAACTTGGTATGTTGCGACTCACTTTGGGTGTTGTTCAATAGCTCTGTAAAATTGAGCAGAACCATTTAAACAGCTCCCAAACACTCCAATTGGATTCCGAAAAGCTCCACAATTCAGCCACATCATCTTGGTAGTATGATTCAGCAACTTGGTATGTTGCGACTCACTTTGGGTGTTGTTCAATAGCTCTGTAAAATTGAGCAGAACCATTTAAACAGCTCCCAAACACTCCAATTGGATTCCGAAAAGCTCCACAATTCAGCCACATCATCTTGGTAGTATGATTCAGCAACTTGGTATGTTGCGACTCACTTTGGGTGTTGTTCAATAGCTCTGTAAAATTGAGCAGAACCATTTAAACAGCTCCCAAACACTCCAATTGGATTCCGAAAAGCTCCACAATTCAGCCACATCATCTTGGTAGTATGATTCAGCAACTTGGTATGTTGCGACTCACTTTGGGTGTTGTTCAATAGCTCTGTAAAATTGAGCAGAACCATTTAAACAGCTCCCAAACACTCCAATTGGATTCCGAAAGCTCCACAATTCAGCCACATCATCTTGGTAGTATGATTCAGCAACTTGGTATGTTGCGACTCACTTTGGGTGTTGTTCAATAGCTCTGTAAAATTGAGCAGAACCATTTAAACAGCTCCAAACACTCCAATTGGATTCCGAAAAGCTCCACAATTCAGCCACATCATCTTGGTAGTATGATTCAGCAACTTGGTATGTTGCGACTCACTTTGGGTGTTGTTCAATAGCTCTGTAAAATTGAGCAGAACCATTTAAACAGCTCCCAAACACTCCAATTGGATTCCGAAAAGCTCCACAATTCAGCCACATCATCTTGGTAGTATGATTCAGCAACTTGGTATGTTGCGACTCACTTTGGGTGTTGTTCAATAGCTCTGTAAAATTGAGCAGAACCATTTAAACAGCTCCCAAACACTCCAATTGGATTCCGAAAGCTCCACAATTCAGCCACATCATCTTGGTAGTATGATTCAGCAACTTGGTATGTTGCGACTCACTTTGGGTGTTGTTCAATAGCTCTGTAAAATTGAGCAGAACCATTTAAACAGCTCCCAAACACTCCAATTGGATTCCGAAAAGCTCCACAATTCAGCCACATCATCTTGGTAGTATGATTCAGCAACTTGGTATGTTGCTACTCACTTTGGGTGTTGTTCAATAGCTCTGTAAAATTGAGCAGAACCATTTAAACAGCTCCCAAACACTCCAATTGGATTCCGAAAAGCTCCACAATTCAGCCACATCATCTTGGTAGTATGATTCAGCAACTTGGTATGTTGCTACTCACTTTGGGTGTTGTTCAATAGCTCTGTAAAATTGAGCAGAACCATTTAAACAGCTCCCAAACACTCCAATTGGATTCCAAAAAGCAGTCCAAGAGGGTTTGCTGGTGCCTTAGTTTTTGATCAGGTTTGCTGTTTGAGAGTGAGAGAGTGCGTGTGTGTTAGTATTTGGTGCTTGCATCCCCCCCGCTCCCAGGACCCAAAGAAGGCTTTTAGGAATACATAGTGCATGTCTCTGTTAACTGTACAGAGAACAAGACAGATGCGCAGCTCCATTCGAAAAACCCAACCCAACAACAGAACTAGAAACCTCAAAAACTCACCCAGCTTTGTCTTCTCTGCAAACTCTTCCTCCTTCTTCAACTTGTTGATTTGAAGTCTCTCATACAGGGTTCGGTTGTCTGGTGGTACGTACGGTGCTACTGGGGTATTGTCCTGATTTGGATCTAGCACTTCTTCTTCGCCCACCACGCTTCCTTTTGACACAAAACGGTTCATTTTTTGATACTCTTTTGAAAGATTACGCCTCAGAACAGGAAAGACACAGGAAAGACCTAGGCGTTTCAGAGACTAATAATTCACGTAGTTTGAAAAATGATTGAAGTGCCAACGTCCGTATATTGAAAAAGAGTGTGAGGTCTCAATAATTTGGTTGATTTTACGGGCGAGCTGTAGCTTAACGTGACACGTCAAACTTCTTTTGAGTTTTTGCTCATTGGGCATGCGTTTAATGCCTGTGATGATGATGGAGGCTCAAATATGAAAAGTTTCAAGCCATAAACACATCCATCTTGTTTCCTGAATTCATTTCGAAGTTCCTTGGTGCCTCTGAAGCCTAAAACACCATGAACACTGTTGTTGCCAAAGGCCTGATTCACAATATCACATATTCGATTTCAGTTGCTCAACTTGATCTTCAGTCTCATTTTTAGCTCTCTGTATGAGAATCAAGAGAAGCTGAGGTTGAGCCGTCCCAGTTCAATACGAAGGAATTCCATGACTTTGGATTGCTTTGCGTCAATCCACTCCCTGGCTTCTTGCAAATGGTGCTAGGATCTCTTCAGCTTCGCGTCTTCAACGTCGTATGAACTAGGAAGTCTCTTGCTTCTGGATTTGAGAATACAGCTTCCTCTTGCAATTGTTGAAAGTTTGATGGTCGCTGCGCTCACACTCTAATGCCGCCTCCATCTAGTTTCTTTCAACTTTTCGATCTGTTCGCTACCCTCCCTTCGAATTCCCGGACACAAACAAACGTTTTTTGGTCAATAATTTTGTATTAAATGACACTATAAGAATAATAACAAAAGAAACAAAGATTCATATCACTTTTTGATTCCTTCAGCCTCTCCAACCGAGTCCAAATTTCCAATCGACGGTCTGTGGGCGACGCATCCACTCCTCCAGACCGTGTTGATTGTCCAATAATCCAATGTACGGCACCACAAAGGTTTCATATTGGTGCTGGGTGACGCGTTCAATCATACCAGGGACAAAGTCATAAAAGATTGGGTTGAGCAAGTTTTGGAGAGATTCGGTAATATGCAAGTCGTCTGATCCTCCTTCCAGCGAGATGTCCAGAATACCTTCCTTTGCCTTGACGTATGCAATGCAGAACTCCCATTGAAGCTTGTGTCTGTCAATAAACGCGAAAGAATAAATAATGGCGACGACTTCGTCAGGCGTAAGTTTTGCCAAGGATTCCCAGTTCAAAACAAGTGGACGCGGGCACTTCGAATTGCTCATACCCTCTGCAAGATGCTTTGCCGCCACTGCAATACCATCTTGGCAGTCAACCAGGAAACAAGAACGGAAGTATTCCACAAGGCGGTTGTCTTCCTCCGATTGAAGATCAATTTGCTTGCCAAACCATTCAAGAAAGACGTAGCAAAGTGTGGCGTGCATGGCAAAAAAGACTGGAACAAAGTCGTACAAGAGGTTGGTAGGCACATCCGTAGTTCCGGTGTACCCAAACGCTAAGCCAAGGGAGACAAGAGCTGGGTCGGCACCATCAGCGAGGAGGTCCAGAGATTTTACTACAACTTCTTGCGTATTAATGACAGGGCGCTTATGGTGGAAACGGTATTCCGGGATTTGATCGAGCTTGATTTCTGGCACCTCGAGAGCCTTTGGAGCGATGGAAGTCTTGGGAGTCTGGAAAGTCTGGGAAGTCTCGGAAGTCTGGGAAGTCTGGATAGCCTGAACTTGACTTGGTGCTTGCTTGCCTTGGAGTGTCTGTTCAAGAGGATTCATGTTGTTTTTTTGGGCTGTTTGTGGTTTCTGGAGAGGAAACTTACTCCCCTCTTATACCTCCCGAGTCTCGCGTCCCCTTTTCGGAGTTTGAAATTGTGGAGGGGTTCGCTTCAGTTTGGTGTGCTGAACAGATGAACCCAAGTCCAAGCCATCAAAAATTACAGACAAAAACGCGAAAAAGAATGTTCTATATTTATTTGGTTGCAATAATCTTCAAATAAATCCTCTTTATTTGTCTAACATTGGCCAAATTCTCTAAAAACAGATGTATGGCTTGCGAATATATTAACAAATCTTTCTTGCTCTGGCATGAGGAAAAACTCGGAACCATGTTGTAGTGAATCCGCATAACACAAAGTGATGACTCCGTGGTAAACGCCAAGATACATTCCATACTCAGGCAACCACGCATACGATGGCCAGTTTCCTGTATACATCATGACTGTGGGGACGAGTTTGTCATTATTTCTGTCTTTGTGTGGGACAACTGGAACATTTAAGCTTAGACAGTGAAGGTTGAAACCTTGGTTCAAGTCCTTGATGAACAATTTTGCAGCGTCGTTGTCAGGATTTGTGGCCGAACCAAGGCCGTTCGAGATTGCTTTCAATCGTTCACCAGCGATCGGGAAAAAGGTTTCAACAAGAGTTCTTGCCAAAGCAGCGGACAGTTTAGACGCGACTTGAAATGAAAAGAAGTTATGGAAGACGCCACAGCCACTCAATTGCTGAGAAATGACTTTGAGAGGCTTTTCAGGATGAGCTTGCTCCTGGATTACAGCGGCATTCCACACCCCTCTGTGTTTGGGAATATCTTCTTTCTTGACAAAATCAAATTCGGTCAAGGGCCGCATGTCGTGACTATTTGTGGATGGGCCAGGTAGAACGCCTTTTCCTTTTTGCCTGTACTTTGCTACGAGTGCTTTGTTGACTTTCAGCTGGTCGTCCAGTATTTCCGACGTCTGGAATGGTTTGATGAGGACAAAAATCAGGTTTTTCTTGACACTCTCAAAGACACACAGGTATCCAATACTTTGGTCCATCAGGGCTTCAGAGACTATCAATTGATTTGTTGGATGATCGTTTGGATTCTTGCTGACAAAGACGGACTTGAACTTCAGCCCGGGGTTCTTTGAGCCATTTCCAATCAACGTTTTCACAAAGGAATCAACCTCTGCCGGCAATTCAGAAGTCCATTTCGGAGATGCCTTGTAGAGTTCAATAGTCTCATGCACACGTCTTTGAATATCGTTTCGTTCCTTCTTTGAGGGCTTGAAAGCGGAAAATACCGCGAAGGATGTGGAATGGCACAGGAACGAGCAGAAAGGCAGGAGTGTCAAGTCGGGAGGAGGTTGAGACCTGCCGTCATAATGAAACCAGGATCCGCAGGCATGACAACTGTGTTGAGCTAATGTAAGTGGATGTGATCGAATGGACATAGAACCTACATAAACTTGTTGGCATTAGTTAACAGTTCAGGAAGGCGACTGGTATCTGATATCGCGAACATTGTCTCGGGAGTCAAGAGGCAATCCGTCATGAAGAAGTTGGAGTGTGAGTGTGTCTTGTTTTCGGACACTCTTCTTTTTTTCATTATCATCAAATTTGAGACTTGAGAGCTTTTGCTTTGAAATAGGAGAAAGATATTCATGCCTGAGTTCAACAGTTATTCAGTTTAAATATACTATTTGGACAGAATCAAGAAAGTCGTGAAACAGGATTGCCTGCAACTTGAAGCTGAGATAAAGAATACAAAACACTGCATCCTTTGATAAAAACCTTTAGAAAATGGACCTTCCTTGCTTGTGTGTATCTATACTCAACTCAAATCTCCGTGTCTCAGGTGCTGCATTATTCTTGCATTATTGCTTTTGCTTGTTGTATTCATTTGTCAATTTTGCACAAATGAGTTTTTCCGCTGTCTCGTAACAAACAAAATCTTAACCCCAAAGCCTGTACGTGCCTTCTCCTCCAAACCTTTGTTTGCCCTCCCTCTCTGCCTCTCTCTCTCTCTCTCACTTTCTCCTCCACAACCAAACTTCAGTTGAACCAGTAAATGCACAGCGACATTTGTCTTTGGCCATGAAGGATAAATTGTGTTCCACGGTGCTGTCAAACATTCTTTCCCATCTTTGCCCCACCTCTACGCGTCTTGCACCTTATCCTTGATGATTACGTGCTAATATATCTTACAGAAGAAATTCAAAAACACACCAACTACCCCAAGTCCAAAGACTAAGCTAAGTTATTCTATTTGTTGATAACAACAACCCCAAAACTACAGGAATGCCACGGTACGTTTACGTATTCTTGGATAGCGAAAACGTGCCACCAGGGAGGCATCAGGTATGACTGTTTGTTGGTAAACCTCCACGTATTGGTGTTCTAACTACTCTTTGCTTTCAGAGCAGTAGCTCGTATTTCCAGGCCATCATGGAACCCTTCATGGCACCCCAGACTCCCGGCGAGGAGGTTGTACCTGGATGCTTTGAAGTGATGACTGGGATTCGGTCGCGCAATGCTGGGACCAACCATCAGATCTCTGGCTACAGAGCGGCTGGCTGTGGATTCCGCGAGTCTTTGGTTGACGAACCAGAGGCTGCTGACAGCATCCACGGAGCCGGAATCCGCCAGGCTGTGGATTTCCACATGCGATTCCGCGCACAAGAACCTGCCACGCTGGTCCATGTCAGTTCTGACACTGGATTTTTTGGTCCCATAGCTGCTGCCGTGCACGCAGGGTTCGATGTGGTGGTGGTACACACTGGAAACAGGTTCAGCCTCACCAAGTACCACGCCTTGGCACAGGGTCTTGCTGCACCCACTCTTGTGTCAATTTCGAGCCTCAAGAACAAAACCTACACATATACAATGCAGCCTCGTGTTCCTCCGACTGCAGAGTACATGGTTCCTCTTCTTCCCAACATACTTCCTCCACAAGTCGCAGCCAACTGGCAAGAGGGAGCTGGTCATTTTATGAGACCACAGCTATTGTTTGATTAGTTGATGAAGGGAATGAAGGGTTGAAATGGGTTTGTTGCTGTATATGTTGCTGGAACCTGGAGGATGAACGGTGGAAAGGGCAGCGCAGTTATGGCGTGGTGTCGGGTTGAAGGGAGGGATAATTGGTGTGCTGTATAGAGGTGGAAAGGGCAGCGCAGTTATGGCGTGGTGTTGGGTTGAAGGGAGGGATAATTGGTGTGCTGTATAGAGGTGGAAAGGGCAGCGCAGTTATGGCGTGGTGTTGGGTTGAAGGGAGGGATAATTGGTGTGCTGTATAGAGGTGGAAAGGGCAGCGCAGTTATGGCGTGGTGTTGGGTTGAAGGGAGGGATAATTGGTGTGCTGTATAGAGGTGGAAAGGGCAGCGCAGTTATGGCGTGGTGTTGGGTTGAAGGGAGGGATAATTGGTGTGCTGTATAGAGGTGGAAAGGGCAGCGCAGTTATGGCGTGGTGTTGGGTTGAAGGGAGGGATAATTGGTGTGCTGTATAGAGGTGGAAAGGGCAGCGCAGTTATGGCGTGGTGTTGGGTTGAAGGGAGGGATAATTGGTGTGCTGTATAGAGGTGGAAAGGGCAGCGCAGTTATGGCGTGGTGTTGGGTTGAAGGGAGGGATAATTGGTGTGCTGTATAGAGGTGGAAAGGGCAGCGCAGTTATGGCGTGGTGTTGGGTTGAAGGGAGGGATAATTGGTGTGCTGTATAGAGGTGGAAAGGGCAGCGCAGTTATGGCGTGGTGTTGGGTTGAAGGGAGGGATAATTGGTGTGCTGTATAGAGGTGGAAAGGGCAGCGCAGTTATGGCGTGGTGTTGGGTTGAAGGGAGGGATAATTGGTGTGCTGTATAGAGGTGGAAAGGGCAGCGCAGTTATGGCGTGGTGTTGGGTTGAAGGGAGGGATAATTGGTGTGCTGTATAGAGGGTGGTTGAAGGGTGGGATTTATCCAGGATTCGGGAGTAGAAGTTGGTGTTTCTTTATTCAATCTGTTTTTATCCAAATACAAATATCATTCTATCAGTCACTTTATTCTGATGTGATGTAGACAATACTTTTGTGGCTAAACACAACGAAATGTTTCGGACATCATCCTTTTTTTCCATTCTTTCCTGTGCACGACGTCTCCTTCTCCAACCATTCCCCAACTAACTCTTCACCTATGATGCTACATTTCTTGTTCATTCACTGTGATGCCTGATGCGCCTCAGGCGGAGAGTGGCTTCTGCGATGCACAGTAACCAAATGCGCCTCAGGCGGAACTTGTGTGTGTGTGTTGCAGCTAGCCCAATGGAGTTACAGTGACTGGGAAATAGAGCATTCAAAGGTGGTTTGTTGGTTGGATGGTTGGTTGGATGGTTGGTTGGTTGGATGGTTTGTTGGTTGGTTTGTTGGTTGGTTGGATGGTTGGTTGGTTGGTTGCGTTGGTTGGTTGGTTGGTTGGTTGGTTGGTTGGTTGGAGAGATCGTGTTGCTTATCCTGCTGGACACCTCCAAACTCGACCCTTCAGTCGTTTCTCCAGTGCAACCACGCGCAAACAATGTCTGATTGGCAATGGGCTCTCTGCATCGCTTGATTGGAAAGGTAAGCTTTTGTTGTGCACTTTATGTTTTCTCATACTCATCTTTTGGGCATCTAATATATAGTATCGAATATCATTATTGATACTGGAATGTGCTGCCATGCATATTTTCGCTCGACGAGGACCCTTGCGTTGATCAGACGGCCACACATCAATTCAACCAAAGATTGTGCAAGTATACACTCAAGAATATGGTTTCAAGCAAACTTCTGGTGAAGGGACTAGCAGTATGTTCAAATATTGATGGATAAGAAGAGGTAAGACATCCCCCGTCTCTCAGGTTGGCGCTAAAAACATCATTCTGTCAGTTTCTCTTCACAAACAATCATGCTGTTGAAGGGGGAGCTATCACTCTTCACATCTCAGCATCTTCGTCAACTGCTCCGAAACAACCACACAAACGTACACTTGCACCATCCAGCCAGATCAAACCAATTCAATGAATGCAGCATTTCTTTGGGCGTCGTGGGTCCTTGTCCAACACGCCAAGTGCAAATTCCAACAAAGGAAACGTAACAACAGGGGGCTTCGTGGACTCGTCTGCTTCGTCTTTGGCACCACTTTTGTCGATGAGGAAGGACCTGGGTCGCCGTCTGGACTGAAGGAGCCTAGCAATAATCCAACACGACTCAAGGTGCTTCCCAGCTCCCTTCCCCTTCTCACATTCAACAATCTAATCCAACCATCTTCATCCCTGCTTCAGAATCAACTGAATCCGCCCTCAGAGCCGGTACACTGCCTCCAACAATCAAGTGTCCCAACACTGACCAACAAACTCAAAGAAACAGTAAACGAATCTCATCAAAAAGGTGACTAACAACAGAAATCAAGAGAGGAGTACTTACTGTTGCTCAACAGGAGGCTGCTGACGTGAAAATTGCATTAGAATGTGTTGACAAAAATGGTTGCTTCCAAGGCCCGTGCTGACGAAGGAATAGAGTCCTTCAATCACCTGAAAAATGAATGCGACGTAACAACAGAAATCAAGAGAGGAGTACTTACTGTTGCTCAACAGGAGGCTGCTGACGTGAAAATTGCATTAGAATGTGTTGACAAAAATGGTTGCTTCCAAGGCCCGTGCTGACGAAGGAATAGAGTCCTTCAATCACCTGAAAAATGAATGCGACGCTACAAAGATGTTTTTGGCCTGCTTGACTAAAGAGGTCGAATGGGCAAAACCGTGTATTGCTCAACTATCGACCCAAATCAATGCGGAAGCTGAAAATGGGTGAACGCATGCAGGCATTGAATGAGGAGTTTGATGGTGCAAAGTCGTTGATTGATTAGCAATTGTGTCAACTGGAGGAAGTGCAGCTTGATTGTAATGAAGCAAACGTGCCGCTGATGAATTTGACGGAAGAGTTGGAGACTGTCAAGAAAAAGACTAACTCCAAGGAACAGTCGCAAGAAATGGAGGAAATAAACCAAGAGCTTTCATGTGAACAAGAAAGAATGGAAAGTGCTGGGCGGGAAATGGAATGCGCAGTTTGTGGAGGTGGAGAATCTGCACGCGAACAAGCTGCTTGATCTGTTGAATTAACCCAAAAAGCACATGGTGATGCTGATGTTCGTGTTGCGGAAGCTCAGAAGCACGCACTTCTCGCAAGGGAGGACTTCGAACGTTCCCAAGCAAAGGTTTCCCAAAGAGAATCAGACGTGTCAGATCTTGAAGTGGCCTTGGCTGTAATGACGAAGGAGAGAGACGAAGTGGTACGTCTAACCGTGCTTTGTTTGTTTGTTTAATGAGTCGTTGCTATAGAAATGGGAATGGAATGTGACCAGAGATAACTCAGTGGCATACAATCAAACTTGGACGTGAGTGAAGGAAGCCTTTTGGATTTGGAAGCGCCGTTGAGGGATTCCAAGGCACCAGAGGTTGTGTTGCAAGCACAAGTCCAAAGGGACGAGTTTGTTGGGTGAGATTCAAGCTGCTCTTCAACAAAGTGTGGTTGATGTTGGCAAGTGGGAGCAAAGAGCCAGGGAATAGAAGAATAGGTTGTTCTGGCAATGTTGGTTTGGTGAGTTTTTTCAATGCGGGGTTTGTCGGGAGGGTATTAAAATCATGCTTTGTAGCAATCGCAAGTTGTTGCTGATGCTCAAGAAGCTCTAAAAGTTGCAGAAAAGCGGGTTGAAAACCTTGTGCGTGAGAAAGATGAACTTACAAGCAAATGGCTGTTACTGCTGCCTCTTTGGAAGAGGCGTGAAAGATTTCAAATACAAAGGCTTATGAATTGACGGTGAAGACACAGAAGTTTGAGGCTCAAACTGTGATTATCCATGAACTGGAGAGTCGATGCTCTGAATTGGTGAGTTGGTGTGTTCTTTGTCTTCAAGATCTAATTCTTTGGGTAGACAAATTCTCTTGCGGCTGCTGAAACCTGGGTCGAAGGATGCTGAGCCCACAATGTCAGTCATGACACAACAATTCGAAACTTTTGCAAAATGAGGAGTAGTCTCACAATATCGTGTCTCTTTCAAGTGGACATTCCAACTTCCGACTGTTTGTTGGATGAAGGTGCTTGAAAGGGCTGATCATCCTCGCACTTCTGCCATCTGGAAGAGACTTTCCTAAAAATCCACCCCAACAGGTTGTTTTCAGAGAAGGAGGTGGAAGTTATTGTTAGTGCCCCGATGGGAGTGAAGCATGGCTGATAAAAAGGAGTGTCTTGACCCCACAAACGTTGAGTTGGTAGAACAGATTCGGCGCTTGGAGGCTGAAGCTGTTATGAATGCGGAGGTGTTGAGCAGTGTCCAGAAGCTGTTGACTGTGGCCACGACTGAAGCCGAAGGAATGGAAATCGAATGGTCCACTTTTCTTCTTCTTGGAGAAATATACCACGCTGTGAGATTCCACATGGAAGCAAAGTGGAATAAGGTTGTTTGAAACGTCATTGTGCCATTCACACATCAACACAGTTCGATCTGGAGCTTGTCAGTGGATATTCACAAACTTACCTGCCCTTATACAATTATTATTTAGCTGGACAAGGACAAAATTGGGTCGGCCATGTTGGATCAAGTTTTATCTTTAAGTCGTTGAAGGAAAAAAGTTTGGTGTTGGCAAATTACAAGGAGGTGCTTTGTTGCGGTTTCCTTTCACGTATCTTCATTTTGATTCGGTTCTCAGCTCCTACAATCTGCTGAGATGTTGCTTGATTCAATCAACCCGTATACAATTTGGAAACATATCTACCATTTGGTCATTGCGAATCCGATTGGACCATGTCAAACCATGCAAGAATACCAGCTCTTTGATTTGATGCTGGGGATTGTTTGTGTGGAGGAAGAAGATGTGAAGCGTATTCATCTGCCGATTTTGTTGTGTTGGTTAAGTTACCAGCTTGATGTGAGTTTGACTTCCTTTCTCCAATGTCAATTTAGAAAACTCAAGAAAAACTTAGATGTTCAAAAAAAAGTTAGACGACTTTACCGAAACCTCGCACAAATTACCACTCTTTCTCGGAGTATGTTCCAAAGTTCTCTCCAATATACCTCGCGAAAGTATGACAAAGTCATGGATTTTGAAACTGTCAGAATCTAACAGGTCAGAACGAATTCCGATGCGGCCAGTGGAATCACGGAAAGCCGGTGTTAAAAAGACGTCTCCTACTTCTGCAACCGGTGCATCCAACATCAGCATCTCATCCTCTCTACCATATGGAACCGTTATGAATGAAGCAGAAGAAACAGCACTTGACGAACCAGCCGTGTTTCAGTCCCCGTCTATCTCTGAATTTGTAATTGATCGCCCTGTTGTCGAACTCAGTTTCACCAACTTCCAACTGTTTCTGACAAGCTTGTTGGATCGAGTGATAACATGTTTTGGACCCTGAACTGTAGTTGACAGTGTCGTTTCGCCTACTGGTGTCAGCGTCAGCAACTCGGAGAAATATTCTATCGTAATGTTGCTTGAGGAAACGTGCCGAATGATTGAATGATTGAAGTGCTTGCGTCTGTGTATTTGGCGGTGCACTCGAAACCCCAGCAAAGAAGCTTGGTGGCTCTGGAGTATGAGCACTGGGATGGATGTTGAGCGAGTGTGTGACACTATGGTTCCCACAGTATTTTGAACGGGCGAGGTAAAGCAAACCATCAAACTTTTTAGACGTCTGAGTTTAGTGTCCTGAACGTCTCGCTTTCTTGCGTCCTCCAAATATTGTTGCAGGCGCGTTCTTCTTCCGTGACACTGAAATTTGATGTTAAGCTGTTTATTCAAGTTTCCGTTAGCAGAGTAAGCATCTATCATCCTCTCCAAACAACACATCATTTACAAAGATATTTTCAAATAGTTATGGCTATGCTTGGATCCGGAGCCTTTTGGAATCTGTCATGCCCGAATCGTAGGTTTGATTTGGAAATTGAGCAGTGTGACCAAGTTTGGTTCTTACATTGTCGAAGACGTTGTTGCCAACTTTCTCTCGTCGCGCGATTTGGTGGATTTGCTCTTGCATCAACAGAGATTTGGAATTCTGTGGAGGTTGAGTGAAGGCAGACTGGAATCGCGTTTCCGAAGCCTCTGGTTTTGGTAGTGGACGCGTTGAGGAGTTAGAATCCGTCGATTAGGCGGATTGGAGAAGCGTGGTTGAAAACGTATGTCAAGTCTTACTCGAGGTGGGGAACAAGTCTATTTTGAAATCGTAGCTAACGTATCTGTGCTTTATAGGGTGATTGAGCCTATTTTGGCGACACTCCTCCATCCTGATATTTTTGTCTTTTCCGAACCATTTTCATTGGTAACCAAGAAGAAACAGTATTCTACTATGAGCGTGAGTTCAAATGGGTCAAGTTCTGTACTCGACAGAGGCACTCTCCTTGTTATTGGCTGGAAACCGCCCTCTGCTTCAAACTTTATGGTCGGAGAGTATCAAGGAAGCAGATATTTTGGAATTGAAGGAAGTGTCGTGGTTACATAACGATTTGTTGTAAATAGGCGTTGGTGTTACTGATCCTGATTTGTGCAGAGTTTAATACTTTGATCGGAGACCTCAAATATGCCGAAATACTAATGTTTATCTGACTGGAACAAGAGCAAAATCGAAAAGATAAAAAAGGGAGGAACAAATATTTGGGATTTCGGAATTGTTTCAAGTGTGTTTGTTGATAGCTCGTCGCCTGATGCCTTGGAGTAAGAACCGCAGAATTCCAGGTGAGCTGCTTCCTGCTGTTTGTTTGTTTTGTTTATAACATTTGTTTGTTCAGGGATGCCATCATTGAACTTCTGCCAGGAATTTTGGGTGTGCTGAAGTCGTTGTTTTCCCAGTTCAAGAGAGATCCTTTTGCATCTGATAGTCCCAGTTCCAAGTCTCTGAAGTCGTATGAACTCTCAGGTGCCTCTCTGGATTTCTTGTGCGTCTCGGTCAAAAGTAGTATCCGCCATATCTTACAAACAATCTATTCCAAGTTCCCTGCACATTTAGTCGAATCAACTCTGGAGGTGTGGTTCTCGGACTGTGATGAGTTGGTTGAAGGGAAGGCTTTCATGTGGGATAACTCTGTCTTGGATATGATTCACTTGGTTCCTGATTTGACACAGAAGGCTCTGATGATGCATGTGCTGGATGGACTGCGGACTCGGTTCGGATTCGCTCAGAACATTGCGTCATCGAAAGACAACGGAAATCCATTTTACGTGCGATCAAAACAAATGTACGTTTTCTTGTAGTCGTGGCGGATCGCCCTCTACCTCGTCACCGTCGCCAGAGACACGGGTTCTTACACCCAACATGAGTCCCAAACCAGAACCTGCAAAGTTAAAATGAATATATTTAATGAAAAAAAAAGAGGGGAGGAAAACTGCAGAAATTCTTTTTCTTTGTGGATTTCAAACTCAGAAAAGTCTTCCTTGAAAACTTCACGTGGAAGCACTCGCAGTACTATGACACCTGAGCTAGATGGCGCAGTATTGTGTAAGTATTCTCTGTGTCTTTATTCTGTTCCTCAACTTGAATACAAATCTAATCTGATGTTGTTTGAAACAGATGTCTGAACTGACTGATGGCTGCCCAGTGTTTGATGCACGCTGATCCACCAACGATAGATACTATGCAAAGTATCAAGTGACAAGTCTTATTCCAACCATCTGATGCTTTGGTACGCGAAGGAAGCCGAGTTGCCAGTGGAAGGTGTCAAAGTGGGTGTCTCTCTCTCGTCCCTCTCCTCTCCAACTCTCTCCTTCTCTCTCTCTATTTCTCTTATCTCAACCTCAACTTCAAGTCATTAAACGCGCTTTCATTGCAGAAACGACTGCGGAAAAAGACGCGTCCTTCTCCTTCTGTTGGTGTGGTCAAGTCTGACAATTCTCTCACAAACTTGACCACCTTTCGTCTCCGGCGCGTTGCCTCATACCTTCGTGCTGTTCCAGTTAATCTTCGCCATCAATATCTTCTTAAGTTAATGGTGCGCGTTTATTGAAATTTGGAATCACTTTGTCTAAAATGCATCATGTCACAGTTTCCTCCAGCCCATCCAGCCAGAATCCAGTCCTGTCAACCAGTGTCATCACGCAATATGGAGCAGTGGAGCCTTCCTTGGCGATTTCATCATCCCGGTCACTGTTCCGCACCGTCCGTCTGTGCCACAAGCCGGCTGTTTATTTCCCCATCGACCTCACTGCCACCAGTTGCCACCAAGTTGCAACCAGTCAATCACAGTCATTTATGCTGTTTTGTTGTTGTTTGTGAGTACATGTCTATGGTTTGTTGTGCATGAAACAAATTACTAACCTGCTGTTCCTCCCTCTAGATTTCAGTCTCTGTCATTAAAATGAATAAAAACCAAAACCCAACTCTCTGTTTCATGACAATATGAGAGTCTAACCGCATGTCTCAACTATGGTGAGTTGTGTTTATATTTTGAATGGAATTGTCTAATCGATTCTATGTAAACATGAGGAACGTCTCTGCCACAGCTCGCTGGTGAGTTGTGTTTGTAGTTTGCTTGGTGTGTTTTTTAATCGACTCTATATAAACATGTGGAACGTCTCTGCGGCAGTTTCTTCAATACAACAGGGAACAGAATGCGAGAATGCGAGATTGGAGCAAGATAGGAGAGAGTGAGCGTTTGGAGTAGGATGGATTGGTTTGCTGTGGAGTGCGTTTATTATGGGGAGTAGGTTTTTTCTCTTGGCCTGTTTGATTCTTTGGGTGATGTGTGAGTTTGGGAGTTGATTTGCAGGTCGGGGTATAGTGTGACGGGAGGCTGGATTTGTTGGTTTTTGGTTGGTCGTGTTCTTTAATTTTGGTGGAGTTTTGGGTTTTTGGGTTTGGCTTCTGTTGTGATTGTTGTTGCTGGAGTGGATGCGGAGGGGTGTATGTTGAGGGGTCCACGCCCAGACTGTTATGGCGTACCGTGTTCAACGGCGGCCAGACGGGGGGCAGGACTCCAAAAATGCAGCACTTTCTCTGTTGTGCTGTCTGCTTTTGTTCATAGTGGTAAGTGCCTCGTGTATTCAAAGCGACTGTAACCTAACTTTTCTTTTCTTTAGTGCTGATGCAAATAAACATGACGTATGGATCCATAAATCACGTTTCGACGATGCGCTTGTTGTAATTTGTGTGGAGCAGGTCTCATTGGTGTTCTTTTTGGTGGATCCTTACTGGAGGTTTGAACAGCTGGTGAGTTGTGTTTGTAGTTTGCTTGGTGTGGTTTTTAATCGACTCTATATAAACATGTGGAACGTCTCTGCGGCAGTTTCTTCAATACAACAGGGAACAGAATGCGAGAATGCGAGATTGGAGCAAGATAGGAGAGAGTGAGCGTTTGGAGTAGGATGGATTGGTTTGCTGTGGAGTGCGTTTATTATGGGGAGTAGGTTTTTTCTCTTGGCCTGTTTGATTCTTTGGGTGATGTGTGAGTTTGGGAGTTGATTTGCAGGTCGGGGTATAGTGTGACGGGAGGCTGGATTTGTTGGTTTTTGGTTGGTCGTGTTCTTTAATTTTGGTGGAGTTTTGGGTTTTTGGGTTTGGCTTCTGTTGTGATTGTTGTTGCTGGAGTGGATGCGGAGGGGTGTATGTTGAGGGGTCCACGCCCAGACTGTTATGGCGTACTGTGTTCAACGGCGGCCAGACGGGGGGCAGGACTCCAAAAATGCAGCACTTTCTCTGTTGTGCTGTCTGCTTTTGTTCATAGTGGTAAGTGCCTCGTGTATTCAAAGCGACTGTAACCTAACTTTTCTTTTCTTTAGTGCTGATGCAAATAAACATGACGTATGGATCCATAAATCACGTTTCGACGATGCGCTTGTTGTAATTTGTGTGGAGCAGGTCTCATTGGTGTTCTTTTTGGTGGATCCTTACTGGAGGTTTGAACAGCTGGTGAGTTGTGTTTGTAGTTTGCTTGGTGTGGTTTTTAATCGACTCTATATAAACATGTGGAACGTCTCTGCGGCAGTTTCTTCAATACAACAGGGAACAGAATGCGAGAATGCGAGATTGGAGCAAGATAGGAGAGAGTGAGCGTTTGGAGTAGGATGGATTGGTTTGCTGTGGAGTGCGTTTATTATGGGGAGTAGGTTTTTTCTCTTGGCCTGTTTGATTCTTTGGGTGATGTGTGAGTTTGGGAGTTGATTTGCAGGTCGGGGTATAGTGTGACGGGAGGCTGGATTTGTTGGTTTTTGGTTGGTCGTGTTCTTTAATTTTGGTGGAGTTTTGGGTTTTTGGGTTTGGCTTCTGTTGTGATTGTTGTTGCTGGAGTGGATGCGGAGGGGTGTATGTTGAGGGGTCCACGCCCAGACTGTTATGGCGTACCGTGTTCAACGGCGGCCAGACGGGGGGCAGGACTCCAAAAATGCAGCACTTTCTCTGTTGTGCTGTCTGCTTTTGTTCATAGTGGTAAGTGCCTCGTGTATTCAAAGCGACTGTAACCTAACTTTTCTTTTCTTTAGTGCTGATGCAAATAAACATGACGTATGGATCCATAAATCACGTTTCGACGATGCGCTTGTTGTAATTTGTGTGGAGCAGGTCTCATTGGTGTTCTTTTTGGTGGATCCTTACTGGAGGTTTGAACAGCTGGTGAGTTGTGTTTGTAGTTTGCTTGGTGTGGTTTTTAATCGACTCTATATAAACATGTGGAACGTCTCTGCGGCAGTTTCTTCAATACAACAGGGAACAGAATGCGAGAATGCGAGATTGGAGCAAGATAGGAGAGAGTGAGCGTTTGGAGTAGGATGGATTGGTTTGCTGTGGAGTGCGTTTATTATGGGGAGTAGGTTTTTTCTCTTGGCCTGTTTGATTCTTTGGGTGATGTGTGAGTTTGGGAGTTGATTTGCAGGTCTGGGTATAGTGTGACGGGAGGCTGGATTTGTTGGTTTTTGGTTGGTCGTGTTCTTTAATTTTGGTGGAGTTTTGGGTTTTTGGGTTTGGCTTCTGTTGTGATTGTTGTTGCTGGAGTGGATGCGGAGGGGTGTATGTTGAGGGGTCCACGCCCAGACTGTTATGGCGTACTGTGTTCAACGGCGGCCAGACGGGGGGCAGGACTCCAAAAATGCAGCACTTTCTCTGTTGTGCTGTCTGCTTTTGTTCATAGTGGTAAGTGCCTCGTGTATTCAAAGCGACTGTAACCTAACTTTTCTTTTCTTTAGTGCTGATGCAAATAAACATGACGTATGGATCCATAAATCACGTTTCGACGATGCGCTTGTTGTTAGGTGCATGGAGAGAACCCTCTTTGATATCTTTTTTAAAAAGATGTTGGATGGAGACTTGATGCTGAAGATCAATCTGGAAAGCCCATAGGTACCATTGAAATGAAGGCCAATCTCTAATTGTTTGTATACTTTGATAGCTCATACCGGTCCAGAGAATGCTATTGTAAATCCTACAGATTTGTGAACTGCAATGTAACACTGACACAAATTAATGTGATTTTATTCATTAACTGGGTGGGTATAAGTAAATGCCTGGGATGCTTTGGCACCAAGGACAACTTCAAGGTTGAGCTTTGCTGTAAAGTAAGTGGTTACAGGTATGTAGAGGATGAGGCGGTATGACTTGGCTCCTGGCACAATACTGAGGAGATTTGCAGATTTTGAAACAAAAAAGTGGCTTGTCACTGCAACTAACTGTTGGACAGCCATTATGTCAGGAGGTGAGTTATCCTTATTTTTTTCACGGAGAGAAAAGGCACTGAGAAGTAGATGAGACACAATCTGGTGGCATAATGACTGAATTATGTCTGGAATAGGCTCTGTGATGGTGCGAGTAACAATAGTTGGGACTTGCAGCTTTTGATAAGGCAGGAATTCTGAGGGAAACACATCAAAGTTGGAAAGCAATTCAAATGAGGTGCAAACCATAAGAGAGATTAATACGATATGACAAAGGAGACTCTATTGGCTGAGTCATTGCCTGGAAAAACGAAGTTGAGGACTAGTTTAAATAATAAGCTAAGATATGAGTTGTATTAAAAGGATCATTACAGTGTTTGACTTTAGCACAAGAAATTTTAATGTTTTTTGTGCGGCCGCATGAAGCTTTTTCCTGTCCAGAGCAAACACGTTGTCCAGCAGTGGATCCATACCTGAGCAAAATTAGTGTACTCAGGTAAGGGGGGCCATTTACCATTGCAGTGGAGAGAAACCTGTTCCGGTGCAGCCAAATATGTCATGGCTTTGGCCATCATAGTGATTAAGGCAATGGGAGTGTTGAGGCGCATCTAAGTTCTATCAATGAAGCATCAGCCAAGCAAGTCAAAAACAAACCATTTCATCAAAAACCAAGACTGCAAGGTAATCACAGACATTCCAAGCCACCTCTCCAAAGATTTTGCTGTCCCAGCAAATTCCTGAAAGCCAGAACTGCAAGATGACAGACAAATATTGAACTGAGGGTTGCTTTTTCCAAATTTCAAGAAAGTCCTCACGCTCCGCAGTAGATAGTCTTGCAGCTTGTTGAAACTTAATGAGGTTGTCTGTCACATTGAAGAGAATGGGGAAGGGCTATCAAAAAATTCTGGTCATAAAAACAGTTGACAAACAAAAAAACACACAAACCTGAAGGTCGTGCAGAAAATGCAAATACACAGTTGATTGAGAAGGTTTCGTTGCAACCACCAGATTAATGGAATATGTCGGAGAGAGAGAGGCGAGGACTGTTTCCAAATACGTTGCGAACTCAGGGGCAGATTGGGGTGGATCTGAAGTTTGAGGGAAATATAACAGAAAGGATTGTAGAGTCAAAAGACAAGGAGAAGATCGCCTGTTTTATGTAAATTTAATATTGAAGAGGTGTGGAATGAGAGAAATGAGAAACCTGTTTACGACCCCGCATTCCTCAGAAACAAGGGCATTTAATGCGACTGAATTCTTGAAAGCATCATCAATCTTGTCACGAAGGTCCTCTGCAATATTTGGAGCAGAGTGCAGCTTTCGACCAAGTTGTCTGCGAGCCGTTCAATAAACCAACACCAGGCCAGGCTATGCCATCGGTCCTTTATCCCACCAAACACCAAACTCACAGCAGAAGATTATCCAGGTCATTGGTGGGGTTGGACATGTATCCTTGAACCATAGCCAAGAATGCCTCCTCGTCAAGCTGCTCAATAACCTTTGCAAGCCTTAGTTTAGAACATCAGACATTTGCGGTCATGTCCATACAGTTTTGATATTCATCTCAAGGTAGGGCGAGAGGAAGGCTCTCAAGTTGTGTTTTGAAGGGGGTTAATCTGGGATTAATCGAAGTGTAAACAGACACATAATAATCAGTCTCAAATAATTTATTAATTTATCATTTTTACACTGCACAGACTTTTCTTCTTTACCGACGATTCGGAGGGTAGTAAAATGGTGGGTTTGGGTATTGTTGTTGTGGCTGTTGCATAAAGGGTGGTTGACCATGTTGTTGGTGTTGTTGATGTTGTGGATGGGGCAGATTCTGTGGATGCAGTACTTGTGTGTGTTGCTGCTGTTGTAAATGGTGGGGGTAATATTGAGGCATTTGTTGGGTTTGAGGATGAAATGGAACAAATCGCATGTTGTATTGTTGCTGTTGAATCATTTGCATTTGGCGTAGTTGTTCCATGTTCTGCATTTGCTGCATTTGTTGCATTTGCTGCATTTGATACATTTGCAGGGCGTACTGTTGCTGAGCTTGTTGTTGTTCAGCCCTTTGGATGTAGGTGTCAACACTTTGGTGGCGAGCAACTGGTCTGTAGTGATCATGGGATTTACGTTGGGGTTTTTGGGGTTTTGGAGGGGCTGCTGGCAGTTGTGGGGGTTGAGTGGAGGAGGAGGGTTGATTGTACTGTTTCTTGGTTGTTGAGATAGGAAGTGCCGTAACTCTGTAAATGACTAGTGAATATTTACAACAAATAGGGGAACACGCGTACTCAATCTTACGGGCCTTGTCCTTGCCTTGTTGTGGCATCAAATCAATAACACGTGAGGTACGGCATTGTAATTCCTTGGCTGAAAGATTCTTGGACTTGGAGGCAAAGAGACATTCTCCAAGGTCACCTATGGGAGCTGGAGTGGCTGTGACTCCATCAAAGTCGTGGGGGCCATATCGTGGAGCACGGATAATTGCGGGAAGAGGAATCACTATCAAAATTGTTAAGATTAACAAAGAATTTGGATAAAGTGAGTTGAAGCAGGGGAAAAGGACATACTGGGAGGATCAGCAGTGCACTTGCCACAATTTAGAGTCTCTGCAAAATTTTTGTGTCCGCAAATGCACGTCCAAGTCTATTTTTGATAAAGTCAATGGATTGGTGGTGAATGGGTTTCTCACTCTCCACTCTGAAGTATCCATATGAAAAAGTTTTTAACATAATGCACATTTCTCCAATGATAATTCTACTCCTCAAACATCAGGGGTTCCCTTGATTGTATGTAAACAAATTTCCGAGGATGTATACTCAGACTTTTTAGTTCTTGGGAATTTGTCTGTCTGTCCTCAGTTTTACGCCAAATGAGTTCCTGTCGCCAAGAAACCAAGCCTGTCCCTCCATCTTAAATCAAAAAACATTGACAAGTATTGGTATCTTTTGCACCAATTTATTTCGAAATTGATGGATTATGGAGGCGATGGAGGTGGGGTTTTTTAACTTAAAAAATGGTCTTTACAAATAACTGTCAAATCCCCACGTACGGTTGTGTTGTGTGCAAACTGACCAATCTAATAAATTCACACAGACACAGCAGGACCCTTAAATTCTACTTTGGCCTTCTCTATTGTGAGGAAAGAATCGGGCCAAAAGTTGAGTCTAGAAGAGCATAGGGTAAAGGGAATGTCGAGTTGAGCACTTATTTAACCACAACACACTCAACTTTACCTCCGTTTGCCTAGAAACTTGCAGAGCGTTCCCTCGTAGTTGTATCCATCCTTTCTGCTGAATTGGACGGTGCTGGCATATCTTGTAAAATCTCAACTCACCTACATTCGTCTCCAAATAAGCAGAACATACCCTTGTAATTCTGCAACAAATTCGACAGCGCTTAGTTCAGAAATGTATTTTTTGTGTTAAATAAACTCTTAGCGCTGCTTTATATCCTCCATCTAGCTTACGGAAAGCATATAAAACATGACAGAAAGGTTAAATTGATTGTGTCTTGTAGAGAAATAATTAACCTGACGACCGAACCAAATCTCCCATCCAAATTCACTGTAAAATGGCAGCCACAGGTCAAGAAACCCGGTTTCAACTTTTGAAAGATGCTAACAATGATAATGATGCAGTGAATTGCAACACACAAGGTCCTCGAGTGGGTGGTGAGAACCACATTTTCCCCCTTCTTGCTTCAAAGTCTCCTACAATACTCCACCTTTCCTGCAGACAAGTATTATCCAGTCGAAACTGCAGTGGTGTTTGACGGACGCTTGGCGATTGGTTTGACAGAGGTGGGTGATCTGCACAGCCACCGCTTTCTGAAACTAAACAATCTGTATGCCAGCCTGTTCTCACAGACTACTTGAGTCGCATCATGTACATGGCAACTGAACAAAAATGCAAACCTTGTTGGTAAGTTGCATTGTTTGAGGTTTGCAAGATGTTTACCATACAGCTCCAACAGGATTTGCAGCCGTCAATGTCACCCAATCAATTGAAAGTCTTCCAAAGCTTTTTCCATCTCTATTGTCCCACTTCATGAAACTGGGAGCTCCAAAAGCACAAGCAAGAGCAATCTTCCTCTCCAACAGGTTTTGGATGTCTTTGCCAACTGTTTTGGCCACAATCCCCTGCGCCGGGTTATTCTGGGCAACAAATGAATCTCAAGCAGCTGATTACATCAGAGCATACTTAAAAGTTGGCTGCAAGATAACTCTCCTCACCCTAAATGTTGAACTTGCTGAGGATTGCAAAGAAACAATGAACCCTGCTTCTCTTGCTAATTTTGATGTCTATCCTCTTGTGAGTTTGCCTCCTAATCCACATGGCCTACACAACCTTTATCCATTGGCACTTGTATTTGCAGCAGGAGATGTCACTCCAAGTCCAACTTTGAATCGTTCCAACAACACCTATCATTGTCCTGCCCCTGTAAAGAATGTAGCTGCAAAAATATTGACTTGGGATCACCCTCCAGATGAACCAGTGCAAAGTTTGGCCCTGTTGTAGTTACAAAACATGTGTTTCATGGATTTGATGATAAAGTCATCTTTCACTAAGTTGCCTTTCCATTTTTAAATATTTTTTTCTTCTTGTTATTAAATAAAATTCTGTTTCCTTCTCTGTGCAAATGAATAAGCTATACAATACCATAAATATATGATCAATTTTACCACCTGACACAATTCACTTTTATAAGAGCAAATGGTTGGGTGTTGCTGGAAAATTGGCAGAACCATTAAACAGCTCCAAACACTCCAATTGGATTCTCCACAATTCAGCCACATCATCTTGGTAGTATGATTCAGCAACTTGGTTTGCGACTCACTTTGGGTGTTGTTCAATAGCTCTGTAAAATTGAGCAGAACCATTTAAACAGCTCCCAAACACTCCAATTGGATTCCGAAAAGCTCCACAATTCAGCCACATCATCTTGGTAGTATGATTCAGCAACTTGGTATGTTGCGACTCACTTTGGGTGTTGTTCAATAGCTCTGTAAAATTGAGCAGAACCATTTAAACAGCTCC
>MCGO01000352.1:0-28092 GCA_002104985.1 Rhizoclosmatium globosum | reverse complement strand
AAAGTAAGGGAATTAAAAAAATTATTATCATGCTTTTCTATCATTTCCCGTTGCAGTGTTCTATTATGAGAGCTCATTTGAGACTGCAATACCACCACCAGCTGCAGACAGCTCGCGATTCGCCTTAATCGAGTTTGCAAACTTCTCAATCATTTTGTAAAACACTCCTTCCATGGTTCCAAGCTCAGAAATAATGTTTGCATTTTGTGATTCCATTGCTTTGAAGGCACTAAATCAAATGACGTCGCGCTGAAGATGAACGCGTTAATATAAATTGGAATTAGGAGACGGAGGAAAGTCAACATACCTGAACCATAATTTTGGTAATCTTTGCCAAAGGAACACTGACAGTGAAATACGTCAAAACAGGATATCGAAACCATAGCAACGAAGACTCCAACAGCAAT
Source organism: Rhizoclosmatium globosum (assembly GCA_002104985.1). Classification (NCBI taxonomy): domain Eukaryota; kingdom Fungi; phylum Chytridiomycota; class Chytridiomycetes; order Chytridiales; family Chytriomycetaceae; genus Rhizoclosmatium; species Rhizoclosmatium globosum. The sequence goes on along the minus strand of MCGO01000352.1, from coordinate 27,685 downwards.
ACCGATAATGTTTCTTACGTCTCTTGTAAGTGTCGCAGCAAGTGAGTCCAGCACAGAGTCGATGTCTCCAGTGTAGTCACTAGTCGGAGCTCCATTCACAATAATGTACTTTGGCTCTTGGGCATGACACGAATCTGGAAGTAAAGACCGTTCGCTTGATACATTGATTGCTGGTTTGCAAAGGAAACTGTAATCGTTAGTACCAGCGGGAAGGAGGTTTTGCAAATAATTCGCAGTGAATTGAATGTTTGGGTCAATCGCAGCCGTGGCTTGTTTCAAGTTGCCTGCCGCGTCAATGATGGTCTCATTCGTGGAAACTCCAATAAGGCTTCCTTGACGCGTCATGACATACATAAAGGCGTGTGGGTTTGCACAAACGAGACGAGCATGTTGTGCATGTCAGTGAAACCAATATCTATTTATAAAAAATAGTGGGTATTTCGTATCGGTTGGGGCAAAGTGACAAACCTGTTCCGTATACACCAACAACGTTTCCTTGAGCATCAAAGAAAGGATACGTAGCTGTGATTCCAGCGGTTGCACCACCAGTTTGTCCAGCACCACCACCAGCAACAAGTAGGGTCAGTGTACAAAACAGTTTGTGTAGCTGGAGTCAAAGACGCAGCGCGGATATACCATGGTCTTTTGACGACAACAAACGTGATGTTAATGTTCACGAAACCATCAGCAATCCATCTGTTTGGATCCCAGTTGCCGACTGATTCAATCTTGATGATTAGATATAACAATAAAATTGCGGTCACTTCACCTGCTGAAAGCGTATTGTGGAGTTTGGACCAGTACATGTCGTTTGCAGTAAAGTTCTTGGAAAATTGACAAATCTGACAGTCCGGGCTATCTGGGACATAATTTGCTGGTGTGAAGACAACAATGGATCCTGGACCGGATTGTTGCAGCAAAATTAATTCGCCAGTGTTGGTTCCGTAATACACTTTAAGGTACTTGATTAGAACGCAAAGTTTAAATTATTGGTACTTACTGTTAAGTTGAGTGTTCTTGTATTTGACCTGGATTTCTTTTAGAACAGAATTAAAATTAAAAGGCGCAAGACTTACGGCATATGCAAAATTATTAAAGATGGCCTGCTTACTGGACTTGTTCACGTACGCGGACATTGTGTTGTAATATCAATGGTGTCACTGTTAACTTGGTTGATGGTAGCAGCTGATTTTCACCAAACGATTAGACAAGTTAAATAAATTTAATCACGAACTTATATGGTTGAGCGCCATGGCTCCTTCAATGTTTTGGATCTTGATAGCCAGAGAGTTGGCGACACCGCGTCCAGTGCTCACTGACAAGTCATTGGAGGCCTTCATTGAATTGAACGAGATGACCAAAGGATGATGAGGACCAGCGACGCCTGGGATTATGAAAGTAAAGTGAGAAGTGGGTTTCAAATTACCAAAGGTACATATATGAAAGGCGTACCACAATGAAAGTTTGCATAAAAACCACTAAAAGAACGGGAAGGAACATGTACGCCCCTAAATTTGGTCGATGTGCCGCCGGAAGCGGTGGATGCTCTTGTGTCTGCCATACTTCGTGTCCAACGGGTTTTCTGTCTTCTTCTTTTTAGAGTGTAAATCTATGAAAAGGGATGTTCGTTTGAAATGGCGCTTTAGCTCTCTCTGAATAAGAGATTTACGTCAGCACATGCAAGCAATCCCTCAAAAGAGCGTCCTTTGTCCCAAGCTGTGACCCAGTCCTTGTCCCAAACAGTAATAATTTCCGCCAAATTGAATAATGAGGAGGCTGTACATTTGGCTGCTGGTTTAGTTTCGCGAGGATTGGATGTCACTTTACTTGATCTATCTGACTCTGACAAGAAGCTTGAAAAGACCGTTAAGACAAACTCTACAATCAAGAAACAAATTGCAGTTCTTGTATCGGCTCCATTTGCGGCCATGGAACGAATAGAGCGGTGGGCTGATGCAATGACTTTGACAGCTCTGGACATCCCACACGACGAGCGACTTCAGATTCAGCCCGCATTCATCTATTAGTTCAGTTTCTTATTGCGTCGAAAGAAGATGGAGGTTGTGGGATCAAAGTGGATGGTACAAACACTGACTTGATCATCATACATGACGCGAATGGGAAAAGGTACTAGACCTTAGAGATAAATTATGTTACATGTATTCTAACGGTCATTTTCGAAGCTTTGGCTTTCGACTTGGTCCAAGAAATGGTTGTTGGATGTCAGACTTCTCCTCTATTCAGCGGTATCTTGGTGATGAAATCGCAATGTACTTTGCATTCATCAATCATTTTCTTGTGGCGTTAATACCTCTTGCGTCTATCGGTGTCTTGGCGCATCTATTCTTGCCTGAATACTCTGCTTATTACGCAGTGTTTCTGACTTTGTGGGGAGTTACTTTTCTGGTCTCATGGAAACGGCAAGAATTAGTCTCGCTGAAATGTGGCGTTCAAAGCCTGAGTCGTCAAGCTGGAAGAGACCCGAATTCAAATCTGACCAACCATCTCGCCAAGGAATCGTTGCGGAATCTTATTCGTTTTGGAAACGATGGATCGTTCATGTTTTCCTGACGGGTCCCATTGTGTTGTTATTTGCGGGTCTCGTTGCTCTTGCTTCTGCTGCGATTTTGATGATGCAAGTCTACACAGCAGATTTTTACAATGGACCGTACAAGTCTGTTGTGGTGTGTAATTTAACTGTTTATTCAAATAAGGGCTAATCTTGAGTTAGAGTATGACGCCCGTTATGGTCTATGTGATGAGCATACCCACACTCCAATCCCTTTACCACACCATCACCATCGAACTCACAAACCTTGAAAATTCGCGCACACAATCATCCACACATCGTCGTTAACGCGAAAATCCTTCCTTCTCACCCTTTGATAACTCAACTCCCACTCCTCCTCTCCGCCCTCGTTTTCATTCCCTTCTCCGACAAACTTCTACCTCACTTAAGCACTACACCATCTCTAACTGAAACTTCGAACCTCTTGACACCGCAATCGCTGCGAGACCGCGTGATCTACTTTTGTATGACAGGTCAAGTCGTCAACCAAGCTACAGAAGTCCTCCTCCCATACTTACAGTCCCTCTACACATCGCATACCCTCAAAAAGAAGTTTTCGAAGCAAGGCATTGTAAATGATGAAGACGACGACTCAGAGACAATCGAACAGAAGATTAGGAAACGCGTTGTAAAAGCGCTTTCCCTGCCGGAATATAACTTGTATGATGATTACGCGGAACTTGGGAACCAATTTGCATTGATTGTGATGTTTAGTGTTGTTTGGCCGTTGGCTGGGGTTTGCTTCTGGTGAATAATTGGATGGAGGTTAGGACTGATGCGTTCAAATTTGTCGAGCTGTGAGGCGGCCGATTCCGAGGGAGGAGAGGGATTGAGCCGTGGTTTGGGATCTTTTGGGTGGTTTCTGTTGTTGGGGCGGTATGCACGGGGTGGATTGTTGGGGTGTATGGGGGAGGTGAATTTGGAGGGTGCAGCGTCTGAACGGACTTTGGAGCGGATTCCACGCGCTTTGGTTGGAGTTTTTGTAGCTGAGCATTTCATATTATAGCTTGGTGGCTGATTGAATTTGGGTTTGGTGTGGTGTTTGGAAGTGGAGGCGAACGCGAATTGGAACTTCATAATTCAAGGAGGAGGAATCTTCAAGAAACCATTGAACAACTCCACAAAGAAGAGGATGGAGAGGAGATATGGATGAGAGGGTGGAGAGAGTCATGGAATTAGTTTCATCTGTATTTTAATTGAATAGATTCGTTCATGAAGATAATTACATTTTTGCAGAAACAGTTTCGGTTAAAGAATAATGATTAATGATTAAATTCGTGGTCGCAAACACAATGCGGCGTGCGGCCTCGGCGTCGTCGATTGGTGGCGCAGTATTCGAACTGCGAAACAGCGAGATGCGATTTTGAGGCGCCTTCAAAGGCTCGTGTCGCAAAACAGCGAGATGAACTCGTCGTATAAAGAAAGATTGGTTTAAGAGAAAGAGAAACAGAGTTAATCACTAGAACAAATAATTATATGGTTAATGCTGCCATTCTTGTTTTCTTGCTTTGACGTTTGATCAAACAAAAACGAATGCCTTCAAAACTACCCACCGGCCGCCTCTGGCATGCGCACTCGCTGATGCTCTCCTTCAATTTTTGGAACGTGAACAGTTTCCCCCGCAATCGGTCGCAGAGTCTTTGGGATGGCACACCCAAGGGATTCTGATCTTGTCAATCAACACACTCCACAAACATCACGTCCTATGGGAGGATTGGACACTCCAACTCTCGTATTTCATGTATGGCTTTCAATTAATTTCATGAACAGGTTCTCTACCGCATACATCGCTGGTAAACAGAATTACTTTTGTTTGTTTGGAAGAAGGTTAACGTTGTGTCTCAGATTCCCTTGAAGAAGGAGATTTTCCGACATACTTTGAGCATTTAGTTTGCTCGCTTCCATCAGATACTCACTACACTACTGAATTAAGGCGCGTGGATTCCAAAGTATTGAGTGGGATATATATCTTCTCCAGCAATGTGCTCGTGTTCCTATGTCTGTTCCTCTTAATATTCAGAAACTAAAGAATAGGTATGACAGCAATTTTACCGGCCAAACATGGGCACAACCAAAACATGGATGGCATCAATTTGCATTTATGGGGTTTGGACTTCTGTTTTTCGTGGCTTTTGCATTTATGATCATGATTTGAGAGGATAAACAGTGCTTACGCAAAGAAAGAGAGTTATTAAATCAGAATGCGTCAATTTCTTGGCAATTCGTGGCATCCATAGAAAAAACCAAAAAAAACCAAGAGGAACTCTCAAAGAATTTTTTAGTTTATTTGCATTGTGTAAACATTCCCAGCCAATAATGAACGAGAACCACATTCACTCAATCATACGATGTGCTAAAGCCTGCTGCTTAACCTTGGCCACATACTGAGCCTGCATCCAAAATGTCAGACCCTTCACTTCACACCACTACAAAAACACTCACCATATTCTTACGCATCATCATCTCCGCAGCACCCTGCGCGGGACTCAACAAATTCGGCTCATTTAAGAGATCTTGGATCCCGAGTAAGATCTGTTTCACTGTGATGGCGGGTTTCCAGCCTTGTGTTTCGTTGATGATTGAGAGACAGACTTGACCGTTTGAGAAAACGTTTGGGTGGAAGAGGGCGGTGTGAATGTGCAAATGGGTGGTTTCTAGCGGGTTTTGTTAAGTTGGTTTGGTTGGTGAGGGTTTGGTGTTAGGGGTGGTAGCTTACTGGGGTATTCGGGCGGGAAGGAGAGGATCATCTTGTACGTTCCGCCTTCCCATGGTGGTCTTTCTTTCCTACGTGGCGGTTATCATTAGATGGTGGAGTGAGAGATGAAATACTAGACCTAACCTGGTACTCCAACCTCCCACTTCTGTAAGTTTAGTGATTGTCCGCGTTCTTGATAGGCTTAGCAAAGAAACCAAATGGATGGTCTTTGCGCCATTGTTTCCGCTCTTCCGTCAACCGAGAAATACAGATTGCGTTCATTTACAGGTTTTGGTGAACGAATGTCCGAAAAAGGGGAACAGTTTCGTTCCTCAGTAGAAATTAATCGCTTTCACCCGCGTGTCCTTTATTATTAACTTAACGTGAACGCTTCATTTGGAATCTATTTTGTATCCTCTCCCCTCCACGCCAAACTAAGTTTCCATCTTTGTCGGCTCCACACCACCACCGCCTCCCCCGCCACCCTCAGAAACAATCCGAAGAAATCCCCAAATCATCATCCACATCCGCCCTCGAAAGTCCTTGACACCCAGGAGCAGGCACAACCGCCACCCCAACCTTCACTCTCCGACCCTCAGAATTCACATACGCTAAAACAGGACCCCGTCGACTCCGTTCGATATCGGACTCTTGGATCCATCGTGGCATGTTATTCACGTCTTGCTTTGTATGATTCGGTACACCAACGCGCCGTCGCACCCGTCGCACAGACGATTCAACGTCTCCAGAGTCTTCGTATGCGGGAAGCGTGGTTCGGTGGCGGTATTCGGATTCGAGGGTTTTGATCTGGTGGATGAGACGGTGTTGTATTTCGTCGCGTATGTGGCGCGGGATCGTAGGAACTCTGCGTTCGCGGTTTCGACGGCGCAGGCACATGTTCTATGGCAGAGCGTCGAGCAGCGGCTAGACGGGCTTTGTCGTTTTGTGTCGGAGGAGGTGTGGGATGTGGAGAGGGTTTGAGGGATGTTAGGAGGGATGGGTGCATGTCGGCGGCGAGGAGGGTTTCTTCGTGGGAGAGTTCTGTTGATTTTAGGGTGTAGAAGGTTTCTGCGGTGTGATTTAGGAGTGTGCGCAGAGATCGGGTTTCTTGGACGGCTGTGAGGAGCAGGGATTTGAAAGGTGCATCGAGAGGGTCAGGGAGGAATGTTGGAGGTGGAGAGGGGAGGGAGAGGGTTGACTCGTCGGAGGAAGAAGAGGAGGATTCTGGGTCTGAAGATTCTCCTGCCTCATCTTCTTCTTCTGCCGGTTCAGTTGAAGCCTGAGTTTTCAGCTGTTCTTCTTGCAGTTGTTTTGAGGAAGCTGTGAGATTGAGTTGATGGGTTAGTCAGGATAGCAAGGCAAGGTGGGATAGCAGGCAAACCTTGTTTTCTTCGAGACTGAGGCCCTCGCGGCACAATGATTTCCTCGTCCTCGACATCATCCCCTTCCTCCTCGGCATCACCCGCCCCATCCTCGTCATCTTCCACATCGGAAACAACGTCATCGTCATCATCGTCTTCCTTGACATGAGCCAGGACAATTGAGGGCCGCCGCCTGAGTTCCTTCCGTGCGCGTGATTCATCGTTTGATTCCTTTTCTTGTTCTGGTTCGATGTGTTGTTTCCCGTTGTCCGTTTGGTGATTCGCAGTTTCCGAGAGCCCATTTGAAGTGGTTGGCGTGCCAGTGGTTGAAGTTGTTGAATCACGGAGCAGTTCGTCGACAACCGCGGCGGCCGTGACAGACTCGTCAGTTTGATTCAGTTCGTTGTTCTCTTTTGCGATGGCTTCTTCCGCGTTTGAGTCTTTGTCTTTGGTGGTTCCCTTTCGCGTGAAGGGCGAGTTGAGGCGGTACTGTTTCAGGCGCTTGCTCACGGGCGGCATCGCTTTCACTTGGATTCAGGTGGAAGAGAACTGGCTTGTCGGCGGTGGCGGTGGTGGTTGCGGTGGCGTCAAGTGGGGGGCAGAGGTCTCAAGGGATGTGGTCAGAGACACGCGATGTTTCAAAGTGAGCTTTTTTTCTCCGACCACTTTGAGTTATTACCTTTCAGAATCGACTCCAATAAGACATCGATCTGAATAACGTTAAGAGATTATACAGATGGCATTTAAGATGTTGGGAAGCCAGGATTACAGTTTCTTTAGTCCAAGCTTAATTTGCACGATGGTCAGGATTATGACGAACTTGAGACACGGAGGTCTATGGCTGTAGGAAATTCTGGCGATCATAGAGATTCGGAAGCAACACTCAACTTTATGAATACCACGTCGTTTATTTCATATCTTTCAACTCCCACTATAATCTCAACCTCTTCCCCATCACTTTGGCAATGTCTTGAGAAAGTCAAAAACGGCTTCTTTTCTTGCAATCGACAAATTGTTGAGATCCATATTGCTAAGATGATGTTAGATGTGAGAAGATAAGACGAAGGGAAATTACTTGATTCCTGGCATATCGTCAGCACCATCGTCATTTTCGTTCGAGACTTCATCGTCCTCGTCTGCATCCACATCACGGTCATAAACTTGATCATAATTTTCGTTACTTTCAATATCTTTTTCCACCTCTTCTTCCTCGTCATTGCTTTCATCATTTTCGTCCTCAGCATTCTCCATTTCGTCGTCATAGTCACTAACTTCTTCTTTTACTCCACGGCAGGATTTAGCATGTTTTCTGAAAGAGCAACTGTTCTTCTGAGCGTAATTATTGCAGATGTGGCATCGGAGCATTCCATCAGGAGGGCGGAAGTACTCTAAGACGATGATTCAGAATAAAAAGACTTTATGAGAGCAAATTACCTTCTGAAGCATGGCTTCCCAGAAACCTAACCTTAAAAGAGTCGCAATGATAATCCTTTGATGTGAACGCAAGGCCTGCTTTGAATCCATCTTTTGATTGATTCTGTGACATCCTTTTATACGACACACGTTTGACACTGTTTCCGGACGAAAAGCCTTTGGTGGGGTATTTTGCAATTTACCAATCAGGTCATACACTTGCTGAAGATTCCTTTTCCAAGGCGACAAAGTCTTGATTGTGTCGTTGAGCTCCTTGATTGTGCTGTTGGCCGCTTGGATGTCGGTTTCAAGCGCGAGCGTCGCAGCCTCAGCGGTTTTGACTTGCTCCTTGAGAAACGCGCGTTCTTCGTACCAAGCCGTCTTCTTGGCGGTGAATTCCAGGGCCCGTGTCTGTGCAGCTGCGAGGGAGAGTTGTTTGTGTTCTGTGGTCAAGTTTGATGCGCGGTCGATGGCGGCTTTGAAGTGACTGATTTCGTGCTCGGCGTCGGACAGGACGGGCATGAGTGCGGCGCGGAGGGCGGGTTCGATCTCGCTCATGAACATGTCGCGGATGTACGATGGCTTCTCCTCAACTTTCGCGGCGGCTACTTGAAACACGCGCTTGTACACTGCCGCTGCGATCCATTTGTTTGGAGGCTGTGGCGTTTGTGGTGGCTGCGGCGACGGTGGTTGTGGTGCATGTTTACCGCAAAGCATTGTGAGATTTCCAGTGAGATTTCTGGTAATCGTTTTCCCGCCCACTTATTATTAGAACCAACCTTAGAAGGGTTAGGGTTGAGTTTGACTCACACCCTAGTCGTTCCATGGCTTGGTTATTTATATTGACTGACACATTCGCAAGCTGACAAGAGAATTGAAGATGAAGTTCAAATAAAATAAATAAATAAATTTAATTGCCGTCTGTCTAATAAATAACTTCTCCTAATCCTTCATAATCAATCACTCCACAGCCATAGCCGACCCACCTACAACAACATCCCCCATAGATTCTTCAGTACCAACAACTTCTCCATTGATGGACACATTCGCACTTGCAGAAAGAACACGCAACAGATTCAAATCGTCTTCTACATCTCTCCTTCCTAACGATTCACAACCAGAAGAAGGCACCACCGCAACCCCCAACCCAACTCTCCTCCCACCTCTCACAAACGTCGCTGACCGCATCCGTTTTCTCGTTTGCACCGCCGACTGAATCCAATTCGGTGCATCAACAGTATTCAAAGCACTACACTCTTTCCTCTTCAAAGAACTACTGGTACTACTAGGAATACTCAAGTCGACAACAAGACGACTCGCCAAATACTCGCTCGTCAAAGTAGTATTTGAATGCATGGAATCCGACACAAGGTCTTCCCGAATATGAGACCGACGAGCAAGGAAAGTGTCGTTGTGTAGTTTGACTGTATGCATGCATGTGTCGATGGCGTGAGTCCTCAAAGCGTCTAGTTTCGAAGAGAGGCGGGACATGTTTTCTGCGTGTTTTTGGGAGAGGGTGGAGTAGTGGGATAAAAGGGTTGGGTGGGCGTCTTGAAGGACTAGAGTTGTTTCGAGGTCGAGTTCAGTTGTTTTTAGGGTGTAGAGGGTGGATGCAGTTGTTGAGAGGAGGGATCTGAGGAGAGAAGACTCGGATTTTGCGGATGCGAGGAGTAATTTGAGGGTGAGGGTTTCTGTGTCGTCTGTGGGGAGGGGTGTAATGTCTTGTTGGGAGAGGAAAGAGTCGAGAGAGTAGAGGGATTCCTGGGTCTCTTCTGAGGTTGAAGAAGAGGCAGTGGCCGTTGAAGAAGTGGCCGAGCGTGCTTCTACTTGGTCATCTTGATCAGTTGGTTCCTGCTTTTGCGGCTGTTCCCCAACAACAACAACAGCATCACCATCCTCCGAGAGTTCTGACACGACATCGGACACGTCGTCGTCGTCGTTGTCGTTGTTTTCTTCATCATCGTCTTTTTGAATGTGATCGTTGTTGTTTTGAAACAGGTTAATTTGGATTGACGGGCGGCGCGGCTTCTCCTTTTCGAGATTGAGTTCGAGTTCGAGTTCGAGTTCGAGTTCGTGTTTTGAAAGTTGCGGCGATGGCGATGGCGATCGAGAAAGCGAAAGCGGAAGCGGAAGAGACGCGACGAGTTGTGGCGTTGGTTCGAGTGACGGCGGTGGTTTGTCTTTCAAGTTGTCGTTTGCGAAGCCTCCTTCGTCTTCTTCGTCTTCGTTCTCCACTGCTCCAACTTCTTCTTCTTCTTTCTTACCAAAAGAAGTTGCCTCAATCTGTGCTTTCTTTGCACTTGGAACAACATTCGCCTTCGAATCAATTGCTGAAACACTCCCTCGCGTCGCCCGAGTGCGTCGTGTTGCTGACCCGCGTCTAGTCGGTGCAGAATACTCTTCAAGATGCCCTGACGCTTCTGTGCCAATGGCCGTCTGGAAACTCATCAAAATGTCTTTGTTTTGCTTTCTGTGAGAATTCTTACTCATTCAAAAAATATCAACTATATTCTTGTTACAACAATTCTGGATTGACTTATTATGCTGTACTTAAGCCCTTCTTTCTCAATCATATTTATCTCAGGAGTAGGAAAATCCCTGAACAAAACGGCATTGAAAAACGTCCATACCATTTTGAGCTCCAAGCGTTGAATATTTGTCCGACATAGACTTTGAATCACGTCTGATACAATATTTCTTGATGTATTGACTAATATGAGTTCCCGCAGAGACGGAAGCAAAGGCAAAGAAGGCAACTTTCTTACTAATCTCTCTCTTCCACCTTCCCGTCCAAGATCTTTGTAGCGTACTTCAAAGCACAAAATACATGAACAGAATTGTAACATGTATGATATGTCTTCATTGCAGAAAGCATCATGCATCACAACCTTTGTTGGATTGAGTCCTTGAAATGCAAGTGGCTCTGGAAGCTCCTTGAGAACAGAGAATTCTAGATGAATAACCTTCTTTTGGTGCAATGTAACGAATTTCCCCCATTCAATCAAGTGAGAAGACACGTATCTCGGGCTCAACCTTAACAAAAGATTGCGTGATGAATGTTTGGATTGTGTTGCTATGTCGGATATGTGTACGCCAGAGAGTTCGGTGTATCCGTTGAACCTGTCGAGTAGACTTGTGTATGCTTTTACGACTTTGTTGTCAATTAATATTCCCTGTTTCAAGCAGTTTGGCCAGAGGTCGGTTAACGCTAGTCGCTTTTGGGGATGCAGGCCGCCAACGGTGTATAACGTGGAAGCGTATTCATTCAATGCTGGTATGGCACGGCAAAACCGTATCATGTCCTTTCCTTCGCGGAGATATCTGATAATCTCGTCTAACAATTCCTGAGGAAGCATTTCGATTGTGATTGAGCTCTCAGGCTTTGCTTGAGATAGATGGGCTGCTTCGACTTCAAGTTGCTTGACTCCACATCCGATATCTTGCATGGTGCACTCTCGCAGAGTAGCTTGAATTTCCTTCATGTCGAACGAATTGCTGAGTTCGTGATCAGAGCGGGTATTCTGAGGCTGTTGAAGAGGACTGCCAGTTATGGATGAATATTCCATTTTAACAAATTTAATGTCAATGGGTTGTGAACCTTCTCAAGACATCAAAAACTAATGATACTTCATTATAACCAACTACCTAGTCACCGCAATTCCGTCGGTTATCCTGTGCCAACGGAGTCCAGCTCTCTCAATTTCATCCAACTAAATTTCAGGACTATTGAGAAAGTTTTTCTTATGGCTCATGAATTTAAGCTGCAATAATTGAAGATTTGTCTGAGGCATTTTTTGAATCACGTCTGAAAGAATCCCTTTTGACGCGTTTACTTCCATAACACGTTATTTAACACAATTTTTGATGGGTTGAGTTCGCGAAATAGATTTTGGGCAGGAATCGGAGATAGGTATGCCATCATAGCGAGCTCGACAATCTTCTTTCGGTGTGTTGTGGTGAATTTACCCCATTCTGCCATTGACATGAAACTGTGTAACGTCAGCGAAATATTCTTTGATGAATACTGGACTCTCTTTTCAATATCTGATGGATCTATCTCAGAGAGTTTCGTGTATCCATTAAATTGATCAAGCAGTCTGATGTATAACTTTGGTACAACTTTGTCAGTGAAATCGTTTAGCTCAATACAATCAGATCAGAAGTTTGGCCAGAAGTCGAATACATCTTTTCCTGGATGCAAGGCTTCCATTGCATACAATATTGAAGCATACTTGTTTAAGGCTGGAAAGGCACAACAAAAGCGTATCATTGACCAGTAGTCGCGGAGGTACCCGACAATCTCGTCCAATACTTCTAGAGGCATCATTTCGATTGTGGTTGCGCTGATTTGTTCCTGTCGAAACTGCGGTTTGTGCTCTTGTTTGTGTTTTTCAAGTTTCTGTTACTTTTCAGTGTGTCGTCTCTTGCGCTGTCTCTTAGCTCTTTTGACGTCCTTCTTGTCGAAAGAGTCATCGTATTCTTCATACGAAGTGACATTGGCACGTTGTTGGCAGAGGCGGGTCGCCTTTCTAGTCCACATTCGTTTTTGGAAAGTAAATAGCGCATTAGCAGCATAATTATTCCAGTTTACTGACATTGAAGTTTGTGATATTCTTATTCACGAAAAGTTGTTTGGAAAACCAAAACTGAATGCTGACTGAAGAAAGACTTCCAACCACCGAGACTGAGGTTGAAATCCAGAGCAAATCCACGCATCTTCTTTCTTCAACATTCAAAGATTCTGCTGCAACATTCGAGGAGGAGGATGTGGAAGTTGCCCTTGAGCCACTCAAACAACTCCAACTTCAATTGGAATCATTGACAAAGAACAAGTTTGACGAAACCGATGAAGAGCTTGAGACAAGAAACAAGGCCTGGTTTAGCCGTGTGGCTAGGTATGTGTTGTGCTTTCAGCGAAAGCTGACCTGTCAAAACTCACCTCGTTTATCCCCCCCACATACTATACACAGTTTACCAGATCTTAAGCACGCGCAGTATCATGGAAACACAGACTACGCTGCAGGTCGCCTCCCCTTCAAGGAAATACAAGGTACACTTCGCTTTCCCCCCCTTCCTTCAAGCATTCCAAACTAACCAACTCTCAAACCCAAGTATATAGAACTGCCACTTTTCTATGCATGGGTCCTTCACCAGATCGTATCACTTCAGCTTCCATCCCAGTATTTTACGTTCCCTCCACGTCCACACTCGAAGACGATCCTGAGAAAGTTATCAAAAAGTATTGGGCGCTGATTGGTCTCCCTTCTCATGCGCCGACTGCGAAAATCAGACGGATTCCGTCTCTTTCGCCTGACTCGGATTCTATGGATGTCGCGTGTCTGTCTGCGTTTTTGAGCGAAGACGTTGCTGTTGGGCGTAGACCGTGTGTTGTTGTTTGTCGGGCTTTGGGTTCTGCTGGTTCTGGGGAGTGGGACGCGTTGGGGAAAGTGAGGGAGGCGTGTTCGAGGTTTGGATGTTGGATGCATGTGGAGTGGTAAGTCGTTTGGAATACCTAAAGCCTTATAACGCTGATGTTCATGTATATAGTGATTCGGCTGCTCTAGTTTCGGATTCAATGACGTTGTCAACACCAAACACCCAACTAACAGCGTTACGACAAGCAGACTCTATCACTTTGTATCCAACACCTGCATTTAAGCTCCAGTCTCCAATCCTCACACCTGTCACTTTCTTTAACACTGTCGACCCACGTCTCATGGATCCACTCCACCTTGACGCGTTCGAAACCTTCACGCCGTCGGTTTTGGAACAAGGCGTCCTCCAAATCGGAGGTCGTCGTCGCAGCAGTGCTGGAGGTGCTTTGATTGCTAGTGTGTTGCAGCAAAGGACGAGCGGGGAAATGAGTCGAAGCGGGTCTGTGTCTTCAGTCACAAGTGTAAATGGGGGTGGAGGAAGTACAGGAAATAGTGCAAAGTTGCTGAAAAGGATGAGCAGTAGTGCGTTGTTTCATGCAGCGTGTAATGGAATTGTTGCTGCGGATGTTTGTTTGGAGACGACAAAGAGTATTTACACACTTCCTTGGCGATTGTTTTCAAAGAGCGGATGGATTGAAAATGTTGCGGCGCTTTATTTGGAGGGTAGACAGCTGGTATGTGTTTCCTTTTCTCATCAAATCTGCTATACTAAAGCATACACAGGTTGACAAAATTACTGTTACGCTAGAATCTCTTCCAGATATTGATGTTCATCATACCGCGTCGTCATTGGAAAACAACTCCTTGACTGTTTTGTTCCGGTTTCAACCAACTGTTTCTGTCAGCGAGACTCTCTTGACTCATCCCATGCCGCTGCCATTGCACAAATCTCATGTTCCAGAGAAACCAATGTCGTTTATTCCGAAGCCAGCTTATCAAGGAGCCAGCCCTTGGACTCCTGGATTCGGAACGAAGGAGAGTCTGATGGAGATGGAGCAAAGTCGCAGAGAGGCATGGGGGAATAAGATGAATGGCGAACTTGGAACTCGTGTTGTGAGTTTTGATTTTATTTTATTCCGAGGTTTGAGCCTAATGATGTTTTTTAGTTGTTTGATATGCTATCTGATGACTTGAAGGATTACCTTCAACTTGAGCTGGTACCTTTTGCAGGATTTACATGGATTCGCTATCAGGCGATGAATTATCGTGAGTGTTTTGCAATATGACACAACAAATTAAAAAAGACATTTTAATTAGATTCTTCAAGTATTCAATCGCATCACGAACTTGTATCTCTTCTGCTTGACCAGGTGACTGAAATCGGCGAAAGTATCAACAGGACATTCTCAATGCAGAAGGCAGTTGAGTCCCTTGTCTCAAAGCCAGAGTTCTGCGTTGAATTGAGATATATCCCACCTTCAAAAGTTCTTCCTTTCCGAAACGCCCAAACCACCGACGACCAGCCATTTATCGGCCTTGGTGGAATTCACTTCACACCTAGTTACTTAGAGCTCGAAGCTGATCCAATTGATCCTGGTGTTGTGAAGGACTTGGACGCTTTGAACGAATGCATGGCAGACGCGTTGGCCTCAGACCATGAAACAATCTTTAGCCGCGGAATTATTTCTAAATCATGGAACCCAGACGCCAGAGGCGGTCTCTCGAAAATCACACGATGTATCCGTATCGGAACAATCACTCCTCAACACACACTCTCCA
Source organism: Rhizoclosmatium globosum (assembly GCA_002104985.1). Taxonomy (NCBI): domain Eukaryota; kingdom Fungi; phylum Chytridiomycota; class Chytridiomycetes; order Chytridiales; family Chytriomycetaceae; genus Rhizoclosmatium; species Rhizoclosmatium globosum. The sequence continues at coordinate 12,493 of MCGO01000352.1, read as the reverse complement.
GTCTTTTAGAATCCATTCTCAAAAAGGGGAGGGAGCTCGAACGTGGAGATCAGTTCCTTGCTACTCTCTCTGAAGTTGTTCGTCGCGGTATTGGCGAAGCGGAAACTTGTCTCCGTAGACAAATGGTTGCTGAAGAAGTCTCTTTGTTTAAGAGCCTTCCAGTGATTGGAACTGTGTTGGGACTTATGGGTGTGCTTCCGTCTCCTGATGGCGAGACTGCCATTGTGAGTGAAGAGAAGGCAGGTTTTACAAGGAAAATGAGTTTGGAGAGTTTGCAGCGTGCGACTTCGAGTAGAAGTTTTGACGATGTTAGTGGTGGTAAACGCGGTCCGGGAGCCGTGAGAGCTGTTGTGAAGAGTTTTACGCTTTCGGGAGGTTTTCATGTCGAGCCTATTGATGAGACGCAGATTGTAAAGGCTACTGTTGTTGAAGATGCTGAATCGAACAGTCATAGGGATTCGAGTAGCGAGGTGGATGGCTATGAATATTCGGGAGAGGAAGCTGACGGTGAAGAGGAGGAGGAAGAGGAGGAGCTTCCTGAAGGAGAGTTGGAAGACGATGAGTTTAGCAGGCGTATAAGTTATGTTGGGGATGGGGAGTGTCATTAGTTTGGTGGTGAATGAAGTTTTAAATTTCTTGGAATAAAGCACCAATTTAAAACAGAAAAAAAAACTGCAGCAAGAGGGATTTATTACATGCGCGCAATCAAATAGTTACGATATTGCAGATGTCAGCCTTCATCAGAAATCCTCCTTGTCAGATCTTCTCTTTGCCAAAAACAGGTAAATCTCATCAACCGCCTTAAATCGTGGATCCAAATCGTCTTCCATAACATGCCTAAATCTAAAATGCTCTCCAAACTGTTTGAAGAAGGAGACTTCCTTGTCGAAATTCCTTCGTTCATAAGCCATAATGACAAGTGTGTTTGGGTTCTTATCGCAGAGGGCTTTGAGGGTATAGTTCAATGGAGCAAAGCAAGATTCGTCGTATACACAGTCGGCAAGCAAGATAACATCAACCGGTAGCAACGCTTCAACGTCCGGAGGCAGTGGCGAACTGAGCCCCAGTTCTTTGCATTGATCCTCCGAGCGCCACTCAAGAGTCTTCACTTGCACATTCGCAGCCCTTTCCGTATTCACTTTGAGGATTTGGCGCAGTTTCTCCACGTCTGAAACGACGACGGTTGCCTCGTTCACGATCGCACTCGCAACCAGGCCAAGAAGACCACAGCCAGAGCCAAGTTCGAGAATCCGGACTGGACCCACGTGCGTGTTCGGAGTTGATCTGGTTCCTGATCCGGAGAAGCCTTTGGTCACGAGCGACGGAAGCTGCTTTTCAAGGTACTTTGCGAGGACAAGACTCGAGTCCCAAACTGTCGCTCCGAGGACGTCCGCGTCTTGCTGCACTTCAAGAAGGGTGCCGTCGTTGAGCTCATATGTGTATGTGTGCGTGGTTGCCATTCTTGCTTGATTTCCAGTGGATTTCTTGAAAAGAGTTTCAAATCAAACCTCAAGTTAAATACTGTTCACGAGAATATTCATTCGAATGCAGAGTGAATGCACCTGTACACGTCATTCAGCATGCAAAAGTCATGATACACATTCAACTTCTGATATAAAAGCAAAGTACAAACAATAGGTATTCTTTTTCAATCAAAAACAAGTTAAAGAGGAGTTCAAACGACAATAATAGAAGGTGTATCTCTTCTCCACAAAAATACAAAAAAATAAAACGTTCAAGCCCACTCTCCTCATCCAAAAGTCACTTAAATCACTCGTCTCCATCGTCCTCATCATCGTTACCGTTGGCTGCAGCGGCAGCACTCTTCTTCTTCTTGTTCTTCTTCTTCTTCTTTTTGGCAGCTCCTGATTCACCTCCCTCGGCTTCGGCACCGGCTGCCGCAGCAGCTCCTCCTTTCTTGGGAATAACAGTCCATCCATCGTCAGCTGGAGCTGGGACTGGAGTTGGTGCAACAACAGGGGCAGGAATTGGAGCTGGGACAGCAACTGGGGCTGGCTTGGCGACAGGTGCAGTTCTGACCGGGGAAGCTGCACGAGCAACTGGGGCGGCCTTGGCTGGAGAAGGAGAACGAGCTCTGACAGGGGCTGGAGCTGGAGTTGGGGCAGCAACTGGCTCAGGCACAGCGACCACATCAACATCTTCCTCGTCTGCAGCTGTGGAAGTAGCGCCTGCAGCGGTGACATTAGACTTCTTGTTCTTCTTCTTCTTCTTGCTTGGACCAGCTCCAACGACAGCGGCATCTCCAGCGACGGTAGTAGCACCAACGACTGGAGCGGCATCATCCTTCTTGGCAACCTTCTTTGGAGCGACAGGTTTCCAGGACTCTTCCACAGGCTCAGGTGCATATGACGCGTAGTAGGTTGAAGTGCTGGCAATCACAGTGACAGGAACAGCTGGCTTCTTTCCCTTCGCAGGTTTCTGGCCTGGGACGAATCCTGGCACATAGCTGGCTCCAGATCCGTTAGGAACGTACTCAGTGCCATCATCAGCAGCATCGTCATCAATTCTGGCAGGACCTGCAGAGAAAGAGGAAGCTTCCTTGGCTGCGCGTTCGGCTCGTCGAGCAGCATCAGCGGCTGCACGAGACGCCTGGTCTGCGATAATCTTTTGCACAAGCTCAGTCGCTTTCTCAACTGCTTCGATTGTTCCACGAATCACGACAACGTCGCCAGAGTTGCGGCCGTTTCCACGAGCCAATTCAACGTTGGCATCAGACTCTGTACGGATTTTGCTGATGGTGGCTCCAGCCTTTCCGATAATGTGACCGCGGATATCGGCGTCAACTGGAACGCGAACAGTCACATCATACTTTGTCTGAATGCGAATCCATTAGTTTGATTTCATCAAAAAGGCCAGTTTCTACTCACCAACTCAACGAGTCCCTTTTCGAGAGACTTGACAGCAATGTCAACATACTTCGCGTCACCACGAACTGTAATGAATGCATCCGCGGCTCCAGACAAGGCGGCGTTGGAAATCTCTGCAGATGCAGCTCCAGCAGTGTCAGCACGAACCTTCTTGATCAAGTCCTGGATAGAAGCAGCTTCGGCATCGTGCACAGATCCGCTGGTGCCAAGGTTCTCAATGACCTTTGCAGGAAGAGCGACCTTCTTAGAAGTGCGGAGCTTGCCCTGTCAAAATAAATCAGGAAACACTGAAGAAACACACAAGTTTAAAGATGCAACCAACCTTGATATCCTCGATAGCCTTCTTGACTCCATCGACATTTTCAGAAGGACCAACAACCTTCACCTCAACAGTCTCAGAATCCTCGGAACCAGAGAACCAGTAAACAACACCAAACTTGCGCATTGTAACTTTAACAGCATCGCCACTCTTTCCAAGAACTCGAGAAACATCACTCTTTGGAATGCTAATCTCCTCAACGACAACATCGTCAGATGTTTCATCAATGAGAGCCAAAGACTCGTTGGCCTCCTCGCCTTCTCCGGCAAGAACTTCGTTCACAAGGTTGAGAACTGCAATAACAAGGTCATCGATTTGACGAACGTGTGCTTTGCAAGTGACAACATTGGAGTCTGCATTTCCAATAGCGGAATCACCACGTGGTGGGAACTGCACCTTCACCTTGTCAGGTCCACCGAAAGTGTCAATGACTGCCTTGATGCGGGTTCCGGAAACACCGATAATGTCCTTGTGGAGGTAAGATGGAACAGCGAGTGCTCGTGTCTCAACGTTCACAAGTTCGTCAGTCACGTTCAGGATCTTGTCTTGGACGCTGAGACAGTCGGCCTTGGTTCCTTCCAAGCTAATGAGGACAGAGATTTCACCGTCATCATTCTCGACATCCTTCAAGTCGATACGGACGTTGTGGGTCTCACGGAGAGACTTGATCTTGGATCCAGATGCACCGAGGACGTGGGGAAGGACAGATCGAGGAACTTCGAAGCTAGTGATGTAGGAGTTGAGGATCTCAGATTCAGCAATCTTCATGATTTCAGTCTTGGCAGCTTCAACATCCTTAGGGTTACCCTTGACGATAACGAGACCATCAACAACAGCGTTGGAGGCTTCCTCATCGTCAGCCTCCTCCTCAACAGCTTCTTCAGACTCGTCTTCGACCTTCACCTTACGCTTCTTACCACCCTCAGGGAACTGAACGGCAACAGCGTACTTGTCCATCAAAGCCTTGACGCTCTTACCCTCACGACCAATCAACTTACGCATAACACGGTTCTTCAAGTCTGGGATAAGGTTCTCCTCCAATACTTCCTTAGAAGCCTTTGAGCAGATTTGGAACACCTTGAACTCAACAGTGACTTGGTTCGCGAGACGGACTGAACGGTCAGAGATGATCTTCTTGGCAATGGCGACAATGTCCTTGGGTCCAGTGAAGGTAATGACATCATCAGCGTCCTTGGCAGACTCAGTGACTTCAACCTTCAAGAGAGACAACATGTGGTGGTTCTCGGCAGTGACGGCATCAGCAGCCTTGGGTGGGTTTGCAATCAAGTTCTCCTTGATGAGACGGATAAGCCATCCAATGGTCTCACCGCGACCGTGTTCCTGGACAATGTTGGATCCACTGCTGACAGGAGCTCCAGCACCCTCTCTCAACTTCTTTCCAGTTCCCTTCTTGACCTTCAAGGTCTCGGTGTAAGAACCAAGCGTCTCAATACGCTTCAGTTCAACCAAAACCTTGGCAAGTTTGGCCTTACAGTCAGCGACGAGCTTCTTAGGACCCTTGATGACAACAGTGTCAGCGTCCACCTTCTTATCGTCCTTCTTCTTGTCCTCCTTCCCAGTGGCGGTTGGGAAACGAATGCTGACTTCCTCGTTGTATACAGACAACAACTCCTTCAAGTCCTTTCCACCAGCTCCAATCAAACGACCGTGGAATTTTCCAGGAACAGGAACGACTTCAGAAGTGAAGTCGGCAAATGCCAAAGAGACGGAAAGGATCTCTGCGCGGACCTTTTCGGCAAAGGCAGCAACTTCTTCGTCATCCTCAGCTTCCGCCTTAGCAGCACCTGCAGGTTTCTTGGTAGCGGCCTTGGCGTTTGGAGCACCACCAAGACCTCGTGGCAATCGTCTCACGACAACGAGAATCTCATCGGACCCTTCACTCTCACTTGGAACGACAACATCCGCAAGACGGCCTTCCCAAACTGGCTGAGCCTTCATCTTGACGATATTCGCTCCACCCTTTCCAACCACAAACTTGTGCAAACCGTGTGGGATTTCCACTTCTCCGAAAAAGAGGGACACTCCCCATTCTTGGACGAGTTGGTTCAACTGGATACGCGCGGCTTCGGCTTCGAGTTTTGTCTTTCCTTGGATTTCAATGATGGGGTCGGATGGGTTGTCAAGCATTCTGTGGATGGAAACGTTGTTTGCTGTTTCGATCTTTTGATTTCGTTGATTTCCTTGGTGAAGACGTATCGGAGGAAGAGGAGTGGGTTTGTGGAGGCGGGGAGGGGCGCGGGTCAAGTGGATTTCTTCGAGGCTGACTTGGTTGGACTGAGTGTGGAAAGGAAGTTAGAGTGTATTTTTTAAAGCTTAGTCCAAGTAATTACCTTTTGCAAGACGGATTGAAGTGCAACGCTCAACATGGTATCTGGTCCACGAACAGTGACAACATCGCTTGGGTCACTGGCTGCTGGGAGTTCAACAGAGCATCCAGTGGCTTCCAAGATTTCCTGCAAGTTCTTTCCTTTGGCACCAATAATGAAACGGTGTTGTCTCTTCTTGATTGGGAAAGAAAGAGTACGGGTAGTTCGTTGCTATTATATATAAAGTTAGTTTGACATTAGACTTGGATGAAAACCAACCAATTCTTCATAGAGGCTACGGATCTGCTCTTCAGCGGCCTTGACAGAGTCTCTTGGTCCGACAATAACAATCTCGTTGACATTCTTCTCTGGAACACCTTCCTTCTTTTCGGCAGATGGGGCAACCAAGGGAGGAATGTGGATACGGGTGCCGGTCTTCTCTTCGATACCTTCAACAGTAGAGTTATTGGCACCAGCAATGAAAAGGGTGGAATGCGCGGTCAATGTTGAGACGGGTGCTGTAGTTTTGGGTCTGGGTTGTTTTGTCATCAGTAAACCAAAGGAAAAATAATCTTGAAAACTCACTCTCTTAGCCTTAATCTCCTCGATTTCCTTCTTAGCTTCACGAACACCCTCAAGTTACCCTTGATGGTGATTGGCTGCTCTTCATCCTCATCCACTTCTTCTCCCTCCTCTGGCTTTGCGGCCTTTGGAACGTTAATGTTGGTTCCGGTACGAGCAGTCAAATCTTTCAAGTTCTTTCCACCGGCACCGAGAATGTGAGGACGGACGGACGAAGGGACCATGACAACTTCAGTGAGCTACGAAATCTTGTTAGTGAGCGACTAGAGGGATACAACATTACGCACGACAACTCCGATAGCAGTAACGAGTTCCTTACGAGCAGTCTTGACGCTCTCAGGTCTTCCAGTAATAACAAAAGTGGTTCCGTTTGAGCGAACTTCGATGGTGGTCATGGTACGGAGAGCGATGGCCTTGGCATGGTCAGCAACAGAGTTTTTACCAGTGGAAGGAAGCTTTTGCTGTTGTGACGGATGAGTACAAAGTTCCACGAATGAGGTTTGAAAAACAACCTGCATGCTCCAGGGATTTCAAAAGACTCGACGACTCTCTTTCCGTTCCCAACTTCTTTGTTCCAGATTCAACTGCAGTAATCTTGGAGACGGCCGGTCTCCAAGCCTGTGTGTGGCTTTGGGGCAGCAAGTGGTAGGAGGAAGAGCGGGGAAGAGGTCTCTGAGTTCAAGTCCAGTTCCGGCTTTCGTGCAACATGCGCAGAAACATCGTTTGTGGCAAGAATGTTTTCGAGGTCGTCGTGGGTCGTTCCGTTTTCGACAGGTTCGGCACCGTCAATTCCGCGACGGAGTTGAGTGAGGATATCGTTTTCCATTTCTGATGCGTTTGTTATTGATCGCTGAGAGAGAATTCTCTTGATTTATTTGATGGTTCCTGGGTGGGTGGCAGTTGGTTGTTAGGGCCTTGAACCAACTTTTGTGAGAGAGAGAGAGAGTGAGAGTGGGGGGAAGGAGTGGGCTGCCCTCCGTCGAAGCAAGGCAATCAACAATCAATCAATTAGCTATACGCACCGATAGAGGACTAGTTCAGTACACCCCTGGTTGATAAGTCTGTTCCAGCTGTTCTTTGTCCAAGACAAGACAAAGCGGCAAAACAGAGCAAGACGACGAGGGGAGGCCGGGATGGTTTTGGTTTTGGTTTGGTTTAAAGCGGCGAAAGAACGGGCTTTAAATCAAATCAAAAATGAACGGGTCGGGACTCGCGGGTCTGTTGGCAGCATAGTTAGGATTATTGGTTTGTTGATTTGTGATTTTGAGAAGGCGAGGAGGACGGCCAGGGCGATCATCCGCTCTCGGCTCAATCGCAGCTGGATGCAGTAGACCGTTAATCCAGTGCTTGCTTGATTGAGGGTGTGGTTGATGCAGTGTCAAAGGGCCAGAACACACCTTTGGGCAATTTTTGTGATGTGGCAATCGAAGAAGGAAAGAGAACATCCTCAACCAATAACTAATTTAAAAGAATTCAAGCTTTATTAGCCTGCTAGTAAGAAGTGTATTCGTCTCCTTATTCTTCCTGTCCTCCTTCCTGTTCTGTTCCTGTTCCTGTTCCTTGTCTTGTTCTGCACGTTCAACCTCACCTTCATTTCGTTTCTTTGTTCCGCAGCTTCTTCTGTTGTAGCTAGTACATCAAGTTCGCCGCTTCGGCACAAACATCGCACATACCATCGATCAGATCCCCTTCCTCAAACTTTTCACCACAAACTCACACTCCTCACATTTGCAGTCATCTTCATAATTATCGCAAACATTGCATCGAGTCTCTTCATCCATAATATTCGTCATCGTATACAAATTGTTCATATTCAAGCATCATTGAATTTGAGTTGTTCCCTATGATTTTTTCATCAAACCCTTCATATCCCATTCGTTTATGTTGGGACTGGAATGAATCCGATTCGGGTTTGGAAGCCATCTTTGAAACAAGTTGATGTCTAGGCGGTGGAACATACCACCCGTCGTGACTCAGGATCCCACCAAGCACCCAGAGATTCGAGATTGCCGAGCAACAATTGACTGATCAATTCCCAGGAGTTACTGCGTTCAAGGAGCTGTCTTTGGTCGTCCATTTATCAGCAACCCTAATATGCCTGAGCTTTTGCGAACTGGTGGGCATTGAAGGACAGTGACTGCAAGACTTACAACACCCCTGGTGCCGATACACTACCAATTTGAACCCTCGTTTATCATTATTCTTCCTAATATTTCGTGGACGACTTCACGTTGGCAGTAAATCGTACTTTATTGAAGATGGTGTTTGAATGATTACTTGTTCAATGATCACTTGGATTGGGCTTCCGCTGCAGCTTGTTCAAGGCCTTTGCAGCAGCTTCAGTGGAAGAGTCTGATACAGTAGTTAGAGCATTGCAATTAGCAGGAAGCAAACACCAACCAAATCGGGCTGAAACAGAACATCGGCGCCCTTCACACCAAAGACCATTCCAATGCACGCAGCTAAAGAGACCGAACTGACTGATTTCCATTGGCCCAACTGGCGCAACTTCGGCATCAGTCGGTGTTTCTGGCAAAGAGACTGTCAGGCCACACCACATTCGAACTAACAAGAGACTCACTCCGTCGTGGCTTCGCAGTTGCGTAAAACCGGTGCCGAGATCCAATTCGAAAGATTGGAAAAGAGAGGCGACTCAGTCCGTTCATCTGTTTTTGAGATAGAGAAAATAAACAAAAGTAACTATCAGGGATGAGCTGTGGTGTTCGCGTTATTTCACAATATTCCCTGTCCAGCTTGCGGTGACTTATAGGCAAGGCAGAAGCAACACTGCAGCCTGCCAATGCCACCTGTCATGAGGATACACCAAATCAATCGTTAGATCAATCCAACATATCCTCCATCCCTCCATAAACAGTGTTAACTGCTCCAAAGTTTTAATGTCAAGTCTGCTATTCGTACGAAAATCGCCTAGTCTGTATTCATTCATATAAGGAAAGAGAACATCCTCAACCAACAACCAATTTAAAAGAATTCAGCTTTATTAGCCTGCTTAAGAAATGCATTCGTCTCCTTATTCTTCCAGTCCTCCTTCCTGTTCTTGTTCCTGTTCCTGTTCTTGTTCTTGTTCTGCACGTTCAACCTCACCTTCATTTCCGTTTCTTTGTTCCGCAGCTTCTTCTGTTGTAGCTGGTACATCAAGTTCGTCCACTTCGGCACAAACATCGCACAACCATCGATCAGATCGCCTTCCTCAAACTTTTCACCACAAACCTCACATCCTCACATTTGCAGTCATCTTCAAAATTATCACAAACATCGCATCGAGGCTCGTCATCATAATATTCGTCATCGAACTCAAATTGTTCATTGAATTCGAGTTGCTCCCTATGATTTTTCTTTTGCGCCTCACTCCAATGCGGCGGATAGTCATGCTTATAATCACAACCATAGCATGGATCTCCATCCAACCAATGCCAGCAATAGCCTGCACGTCCTTTACTTAGGTTATCTGAAATGTAGCGATCCTTCCATTCGTCAAACCCTTCATATCCCCATTCATTAATGTTGGGACTTGAATGATACGATTCGGGTTTTGGAAGCCATCTTTGAAACAAGTTGATGTCTAGGCCTGGTGGAACATACCATCGTCGTGACTCAGGATCCCACCGAGCACCCAAAGCTTTCGCTTCGTCTTTTTGTTCAAAGGGACACACGCGAGGAATGTGAATACTCTTGGAACGTATAAATTGACAGATTCTGTACGCTGTCTCGTGTTTGGCTCTGGCGACGAGCTTGGCGTGTAACTTCGTTTCATTGTGAGTCTTTTTTTGTGCAAGTGGAGGAGTGTCATAAATTTTAGAAAAGTTAATTGTATTATCTAGCAACTCTCAAAATAGAAAAAGACGTAATTAAAGAAATTGGGGAATGGGAGGTTAGGGACTACTGGTTCCAACAACATCCCCGGTCGGAACCTCATGTTGAGGAGGAGATGGAGATGGAGACTCTGGATTAGATTCCTCTGGTGATGGTGAAGGACTGGAAGCGGGTTCCGCGTTATTGTTTGAGTCTTCAGTAACAGGTGGTGGACTTGGTTGTTGTTCAACTGGTTGCGTTGGTTGTAGCTCAGAACCTCCATTTTCAGGCTGCGGAGAGGGACTTGGTTCTGGTTCTTGTTGGGTGGGATTCACGTTCGGATTGTTGTTGGAGTCGTCGGAGGGAGATGGATTTTCAGTTTGTGGGGCGGGCTTGGTTCTGGCTCTTGTTGTGTAGGAATTACATTTGAGTTGTTGTTAGAGTCATCAGAGGGAGACGGATTTTCAGTCTGTGCGGGCGGGCTTGGTTCTGGTTCCTGCTGTGTGGGACTCCCATTTGAGTTGTTTGAGTCGTCCGTTGGTGAAGGAACGGGTCCTTGTGTTTGCTGGTCAATTTGTTGTACAGGGCTTTCGCTGGCGATTTCAGTACTAGGTGGTGGACTCGGTTGTGGCGATGACAGCTCTGTTTGTTGTGCCACTTGGTTGTTGTCCTCAGTGGTTGGCGATGGATTCACTTGAGTAATGTTATTAATCTCTTCAGTGGTTGGAGATGGTGAATTCGCCGGATTGGTTTCTTCTGAATGTACTTCTGTTGTGACGAAAGGACTTGGCGATGCCTGTTCCGAAGTTTCAAGAGTGGGTGAGGGCCCAACGTCGGTAATTACTACAGGTACAGTTGCTTGCTCGGTGACAGTGGAGAACTTGTTGTAAGTGATACATCGTCTGTTGTAGCACTTGAAACCGGGATGAGCTCCACATCTGTGTTACTGCAGCTTCAGTTCGAAGGGCCTGTCGCATGCTGTTGTACCGATAGAGTTTCGTCGGTATTTGCTGATGCCGATTCGACTATTTGGCTGGGAAATTCGGATGTGGACCAAAGGCTTCCAGCCGATGTGGTGGGAATTACTTCGGATGCCGACCCAAATATAGTTTGATCCGTTTGAATAATGCTGTGGTGGTAGGTATGATCTGTTCGTTGCCGTGATTGAGACTGGGATTGACGTTGTAAATTCAGCGTCTGTCTTCAAAGACGATGACGTAGTTTGGGCGGTTTCATCGGTGCTAGCGATTGTAGATGTGATGGGATGGGTTGTTCTGAAGTTGTAAGTGTTACGAAAGTTTCAATTCCAGAAAACTGAGTTTCCGTCTCTGTAGCAGCGGATGACGTCGGGATGAAATCAACGCTTTCTGTTCCAGCCGCCAATATTCCAGCGCCATGTTTAAACGTAGCAGAAGTTGCAGCAACTGACGGAATAAACGAATCAGATGTGCTGGAGGGCACACGTTTGAGATAATTGTCTCAACCGATGAAGCTGTCAAAGTTGTTTCTGGCCGGCAGTCGACACGACCCCTTGGACAACGATGTGGAGGAAGCGACTAATACGGATAGAACGGCAGCAGTACTCGAAGTTTCGATTACAATATTTGATGTTGGCTGAGGGATATTAGTTGTAGTTGTCGGAGGAAAACCTGTGGTGGAAGCAATGATTCCAGAGGGAACTACGGTAGAGAATACTGTCGCAGATGCTGAAGTAGTGGCCAAATTCAGATAGGTTGAAGAGATTGCCAAAGGAGAAGGTTGTGCACTATTCGAACTTGCGATATTGGCTGTTTGTGAGAATGAGACGACGTTTCCTCCTGTTGTGGTTGGAAGAAGAGCTACAGTTGTACTTGCTGCTACTATAGAAGTGACGCTGATGAGATTCGTAGCGCTAGAGGACACGAGCGGTGCCGAAGTCGAAAGTACACTTGTTGCTGCATTTGATGCAGAATTTCTGATGCTTGTGTTAACGCTTAAAATGGCCGTAGAAGCACTACTGCTGGCAGTCGAAAAAACTGAGAACACGGATGTAGTTGAGACTTGACTTGTTGTCCGCTTTCCACAACGCTCTCGTATCTTCCAAACTTCGTTTTTCCCAGGTTCATCACCCTGCGTCCACCAGCTGTTTTCATAGTTATATCCTCTGAAACTGACTAAGTTTCCTGGTTTTGCGTAGACTGTAGATGGATCCCATGGTTTGAAACAGACAATATCGTTTGGAAGCGTATTGATTGGCGCAGTGGTTGTGATTGTTGTCGTTGTTGTTGTAGTGGTAGTAGTGGTAGTAGTCGTGGTAGTCGTGGTAGTCGTGGTAGTGGTTGTTTTCTGTCCAGGTACTGGAGGTTGTGGAGGTGATGGTGGCTGTGGCGGTTGTGGCGGTTGTGGTGGTTGCGGCGAAACAACAGGAGGCTTTGGGGTTGGCGGTGGAGGTGGGGGCACCCATGGAGTCGAAGTGCAAATAGCTCGTGCCCACCCATGATACCAACCTAAAAGGTAATCTGGGTACACGGCGTTTGACACCAGACCCACTTTCATCGCTCCAAACAGAGCATCAATGCCATCGG
>MCGO01000351.1:0-28434 GCA_002104985.1 Rhizoclosmatium globosum | reverse complement strand
CGCCTACGCTACCTCCAGGAATACACCAACAAACTTAATAAGGACAAAACGTAATGAAACCATCAAACAGGAATACCAATCCTTCACAGACCTCCAACACTCCAAAGACAAATCAATCTCCCACCGACTGGCACCCAACCCAAAAAGGAATCGTCGCCGTATCCTGCGTCTCCCGCACAACCCTCGACGAACGCATCGACGCCGGATTCATTGTCAAATCCAAAACAATCCCTCCTCCTGATTTGGTCCTTCCACGACCCGATCCACCCGCAGATCCTCGAGGCGCCAGAGGATATATACAGTTTCCATTCTTGCCGAGTGACCCGAATTTTATTGCGGGCGGGTGTGTGAATGGGCAGGTTGTTTTGTGGGATATTTCGGAGCATCAGGATAAATTGAAAGCCACGAGGAAGAGGAGTGGGGCGGATGATGGAGCTGGTGGAGGTGGGGAGAGTGAAGCTGCTGCCTCTGGTGCGGTGGCGGCTTCTGCTGCGGCTGGGTCCAATGATGAACCTGTGATTCCGATTGTCAAGTACATTATCGCGTCGAGTATTGAGTTTAGCCATCGTGGAGCTATTACTGATTTACAGTGGTTGCCTGGAAATATGCATGTAAGGGTTTGCTTCTGTTAATTCTTGGTTTTGATGTAGTTCTTAGATTGCGCATAACGGGGATGTGTCTGAAAAATTCGGATGGTATGAATCATCAGCTTGTGACCTGTTCGGCGGACGGACAAGTCTGCGTATGGGACACGAGAATCGAAAAAAGTGCTGAAGGAGTTAGATTTGGCGTGGAAGCCGTTTTTGAGGGTTCTCTGAGTGCGATGGATAATACGTTTGACTATGGGTTAACAAAGGTAACGCTGAAAACTTTGTCGGACCATTTGGCAGAGCAACCTGGTATATAGCCGTACATTGTATTCATAGAAGTACTTATTCGTTTCCTTTAGCTAAGCCAAAGAGCCAAGGAAAGGAAGCGAGAAGGTCCACCAAAAAAGGATGCAAAGAAGGACACAGGAACAATTCCAATTTCGAAATTCTTCACTGCAACGGAGGAAGGAGACCTACTTTTCTCAGATTGGCGCTGAGAAGTCAAGTGAAGAGAAAGGTTTGTTCTTAAGCTGCAACACTCTACCTCTCACCTTTTTTGCTGTCAGCCGCGTCTCGTTGGAACACACATATAGTATGCACTTCGGACCAATGTCAGACCTCCAACGATCGCCCTTCTTCCCAGACATAATTCTATCATCTGGAGGCTGTCCTTCCATGTCTGGAAAGAACGAGTGAACGCAGGTCCACTCGTCTCATCGCCTACATCCGCTGGATACATTATCAGCGGAAGATGGTCTCCAACGAGGCCAGGCGTGTTTTTCATATCGAAAAGCGATGGAACGCTGGAAGTCTGGGACTTGCTTGACAGTACATATCAACCTGCCACGGTGCAGAACGTTGCATCAGTTGGAATCAGTCATATGAGCATTCGACAGTATCCAGGAAAAAATGGGTGACAGTTTGTCGCTGCTGCGGATGATGAAGGACACTTCATATCTTAGAATTCCAAAGAATTTGACGAAGCCTTTGAAAAATGAAGTGAGTGAGGCGCTTGTAATTGAACGGTATCTGACCCTCTACTCAGAAACAACTAGTTCGTGCCTTCTTCGACAGAGAAGTCAAAAGGCTTGGATATGTTGCTGAGAGGAAACAGATTCGAGTGAAAGAGAAAGGCCCTTGGGAACAAGCAAAGCTCGAAGCAGCTCAGGTTCGTCGGCCAAATTTTCAGACTTATGTGAGGGCTGTAAACCATTTGAACAGGCACTTCGAGCACAGCAAGCAGCAATCGCCGCTGCAGAGAAGAAAAAGGAAGAAGGGGAGGCGGCTGGAGCAGCTCCAGCCGCTGAAGGTGAACAAGTCAAATCCCCTCAGGAAGAAATGATGGATAAACTTGAAGCAGAATACCGCAAATTCGAGCACAAGTAAGTTCCAAGACCATGGTTAGTATGGTACTTACGCTTCGTTATAGTTTTTTGGAAGCAGAGGGATTACTACCGCCAAAAGAAGAGGAGGAGGTGGCTGCTTAAAGAGGGATGATATGTATCGATGTCGTGTTTGATTTTAAATAGACTTTACTATACTTTGATGTTCATGCTTCTGAATAGTTCATCACAGAGAATCAAAATCAAAGTTTATGCCTATTGTTTCGAAATGAAATCAAAGAAGAAAAAGTATTTAAGTTTTCTACGCAGGTGACCTGTATGCCGCTGCCTCCGGTGAACTGATGTTGAGGAGTCTTCCCGGTTCAAAACACGAGATCCACAATTGTAACTTCTTCAGGAAATTCGACAGGCTCGACAGGTGGCTGCCATCCAGGTGGAAGTACTGACATGGCATTCACAACGGCTGGAGTCCCAGCACTAGCTAAACCTCCTACTGGTGCGTCTCTTGATGGTGCGAGCTTATTCGCGCTCGCTGGAGGCATCACGGTTCCGTTTTTAACCAGCTCTTGCTTTCTTACATCAACCACATTCCACGCACGATTGTAATCTCCTCTAACCAAATGACATGGGCCCAATCCAATTCTGTCACAGATTGCTTTGAAAAGCAAGGCTCTGTGGTAAAATGTTCCAGCTGATATCTGACCAATCAGTAAAGCATTCGACTCTGCTTTCATTTTCAGCTCTGTGATTTTAAACTTGAACTGGAATTCGGAGAGGGCAGCTGGTTCGATTGGGCCTCCCATAGCGTTACTGACGATGGTAGAAATTTGACGAATTTGCTGTCTTGGAGTTAATGTTGCCAATTGCTGATTAGCAGCTTGACAAAGTAAGTTGAGGTGGGTATCTTTGTCGAAATCAATGCATAATACTTCACGCCGTTTGTCGACAGGGATAGATTTCAGCTCATGAAGTGTGGTAGTCCCTTGATTTGATCTAGATTTGCACCAGCCGATCCCAAATCATAAAATCCGGTTTTGATTATGTTTTCAGGACTGAGCTCATTTCGAAGCCAGTACTTTGCGGAGAGGTCTATTAAAAACGTCAAAAAACATGCAAGTAGATCGAAATTAAGCTTACGGTAGTTGAGAAGTTTGTCCAACGCGTCATGAGAGAACTTTTGGGATGACTTTGCAGCATCATTTCCAAGCGACAAGAGGGCTTCGATTGCACCCATCTGACAAAACATCACAGCGTTACTTTCTGAATAATTTCCTTAGTTCATATGATGACATTGTGGTTCCAATACCATATTGAGCGGCACTTGACAAAGCATATGCCGCATTCCTTGCAACTGACACATCTTTCGAAACGATCAACGAAATCAACTTTGCAATGCTTTCGGTTTTTTTATCCTTTGTCAGTGATATTCTTGCCTCGCCTATCAAAATTCAGCTATTTAAAACTTGAAGAAAGCAAAGGTACCTTCTTGCATGCATCTAGCAAGTGCCAAACATGCTGATGCTTGAACATTTAGCTCAGGTTTGTTTAGGATACTCAGTAATGCAGCGACGCCTCCTGATTTGACGATATCAAGTCTGTTGGGGGCTAACCTTTTGTCAGCCTTTAAAGCGAAGTTCAATCAAACTCAACTGTCTTCTGCCAGATTTGCAATACAGTCTGAAGCATTCACGAGAGTCTGAGGGTCTTCCAAAGTCAACAGTCTCATGATAGCTCCAATAGATTCGGTTGTTTTGACTTTGAGACGAGCTTTGGCTGGATGAAAATTAGTAAAAGCAGCACTGATTGAGATCAAACCATTCAAACAAAGGCTCGATAGAGCGAATGTTGCGTGCCGACAAATTTCAACATCCTCATGTCCCGTTAATTTTACTAAAACTTCTACCAGTCCAAGTTTGTTCAATTCAAGCTGAGTTATTTCTGAAGGTTGCTCATGAGATTCAAAATTATAATGGTCTTCCCCACCATTCTTTGCAAGATGGCCCATAGCCATTGCTGCATGGCTAACAACTCCAAAATCGGCATGGTTGAGACTGGTGATAAGAATTGGAACTGCGCCAGCATCTCTTATGAAGGCCTGATTGCGTTCTGTGTGTTTTGGTTAATATATGCCCTTCATGGAGTTTGAAGGCCACTCAAAACATTACCTGTCTTTGCTACCTTGGAAATCACAAGAGACGCATTTTTCTTATTTCTTATGTCTTCAGAGGCGAGCATTTTGATGATTGGTGGTAATCCACCAATCTCTGGAAAGATGTTCACAGTTTCACCTAAACGCCGATTTAGAAGATCGTTGTCTTGGTTCCTCAAACACTCAACAATCCTCGAGACATTTAGACAAGCAAATTAAAGTCCATTGATGAAGTTCTGGTAGGTCCTGACTGAGCATATCAATGAGCCGCTTCACTCCGTTCAGCTTTCTGATTTCAACACGGTTGGCCTCTGTCACGTGAACTCAGTTTAAAAATAAGTTCAAATCTTGTACATACGATCTTCTGCAGAAAGAATCAAACTCATGAGAGTGTTCTCTTGGATTTCAGGAAAGTCTGCCCCAAGTAACTCAAGGAGCGGAGCCAATCCGTTAACATCTCGAATTTCAGATCTGTTCGTGACTGAAACGAAGAAGGGGTTAAAAGTGGTATAGCCAAGTCAAGCTTACAATCTTCCAACAATGACGAAAGCGCCAGCGCAACATTCTTTTTTACATCTGGATCAGTGGATGGGAGGAGTTTGACCAAAGCTTTAACGCCTCCAGCTTTTCTGATGTCAGCTTTCAAAGCAACTATAAACGCCATTAAACATGAAATTTCTCGTCATAAAACCTTACAATCCTTCGCCAAATTTGCGATTGTAAACGCGGCTTCATCTTGGACTTCTGGTGGCTCTTGAGTGGCCAAGAGTGTCACGATTGTTTCAAGCAAGTCTCGTCTTCGCATCTCAACATGAATCTCAGCTGCAGATAGAATGAGACGATCAATCGTTTGTGCTAAATTTAAATAGTACCAAGCTCTGTTGAAGCCGCTATACAGGCTGTTGCGGCTTTTTTGATCGAAACCTCTTTTGATGAAGTTAATTTCAAGAGCGAGTTCATAATTCCCAGGCCCAAAAGCTTCACGCGATGCTTTGAATCTTGATTGCTATTAAAATCAAATTGGTTCGTCGGGAAACTCTTACGATGCTCAGCATATTTTGTGAGTGCCTCTAACGCCTGGACGCAGATTGGAGGATCAGGCGATTGAAGGAGCAAAATCAATGTCTTCAAGTCCGAGATGGCAAAGTTCGCTGGCGGGTCGCACTGTATTTCGAGATTGAATATGTCGAAGGAGTGAGCTGCAAGGATCACCTTCTCCATCTTTGTGAAAATGAAACTACGTGACAATTCTCGAACAGTTCATCGGACTGAGAATCGTTCATCAATCAAGATAAATCAATAGTAACTATCAAGCATTCCCCTCTTTCATTTTTCTTCTTGAAACTTCTGCATACCCCTTCAAATGGTTGTTTTCACTGTGCCATCGACAGTACCAACAATGGGAGGAGCTACAATTTCCGTCGGTATTCAGATCGAAGGAGAGCAACACCACTCTCCGGAATATGCGCTTGACGACGGGTCAGATGACAAGTGTTATGTTCTCGCTCAAAACGGGAAACAATACAAGATATCCATCACCGTCCGGAACCCCAATTTCGTCGATGATCCTCTGCATCGATTTAGACCTGGCTCTTATTACCTGTCTCTCGAAGTCTACATTGATGGGCGTTTGATGGATAGAACCTCAGTCAGGCAAAATGGGCTTCAATACATTGTTGGCAAGAAGACTGGCGACGGAATGAAACCGTTCAACTTTTCACCTCCTACACTGGTTGCTGAAGGTGGATTGGTGGATAAGAGTGTATTGGATGCGATTGGGACAATTGAGCTACGTTTCTGGCCTATTCGAGCTGTGGGAGGAAGCATTGGACGTGGTTCTTTGGACGATGACGGAGATCATCTCGCTATTGTGAGTGGTGCTTTTAAAATATTTCAGGCTGAATAGCAAGTCAGAATGAACGGACGAAGAAGGGTGTACATGTCTCGGCCACCACAACGTAAGCATAATCGCGTTATCAACGCAACGATTCTAATTTATAAATTTGATGAAGACTTGGACGGGCGAAGCCTTCACGAACCCTGAAAGTTTCGGCATCGAGGCTCACAGACGAACCGATTTTGACACATACATACCACTATAAAACAAAAGAATTCCTGGAATTTGAGGGAATTATTACTGAAAGTGATGTTGTTGACTTGACTGTAGACGATGAGAGGGTATTGGAATCAACAGAATCTGAATCGAGAAAACGGATCAAATTGAATGCAAGTGCTGCAGAATCTTCAACTTGTGCAGAATTAGGAAAACACGAGCAAAATGAAGTCGTGGCTGACCGTGGAGCTGCAACTCAATTAGACTCAAAACGCGTGAAATCCATAAAGGAACGAAACGTTCAGTACATAGACTTGACTGGAGATGATTAAATGTAAATAAATATTCTCTGTTCATTTGATTGGTGAAGTTTGAAAGCGGAAAAACGTCTGTCAAAAAGAATCTCCGCAAATGGACAACGCTTCCAACAGTAACTTGGTTATAACCTCCGCGGTAGCAGCTACTGCTATCTTCCTGACGTACTTGTATCGGAATGATCCCATCTTTCTCACTGGAAACACGAATCAGAAGCACCTTCATCGCGTTGGAGGGGCCATACCCTTCTTGGGCGATGCAGGAGTTGTTTCCAAACAAATGGAAAGATTCCATGACTTCACAGTCGGTAAGATTCCGCTTCTAAGCGCTGCTGAATACTCTTTGACGTTTGAGCAACAGAAATGTTTGAAAGGCACAACAACCAGTCCTGGATGCTCAAGCTCTTCTTCAGCCCTGTTACTATCGTGACGAACGATCCTTCTAACGTGGAATGTGTGCTGAAGAATAAGTTCACTGTGTTTGACAAGGTGATTCCCATCCATTGAAATTTTGGATGACCAATTCATTGCATTGTAGGGACCACGCTTTCAAAGTGTATTTCGCGATTTGCTTGGTCACGGAATCTTTAATGCGGATGGCGAAGAATGGAAGTCCCAACGAAAACTCGCGGCCAACATCTTCAATGTCAAGGTGAGTGAGAATTAAGCCGCCTCTTTTTATTTAACTAAATGTCTAAATGACAGAACTTCAAAGACTATGTCCGCAATGTGTTTTCTACCGAAATGGAATCCTTCTCTAAAGTTCTTGATACACATGTCGAAACTGGAGAAACCTTTGACCTTCAAGAACTCTTCTTCCGTTTCACGTTCGACTCATTTACGCATATTGGTTTCGGAGTCGACGTAGGAACCATGTCGACAGCTGGAACAATCCCTTTCATGGCAGCATTTGACGCGGTACAAAAACGCACTTCCATTCGAATGTTCACACCACTCTGGTCGTACGTCGAGTACTGGAATGGCGAGGCCAAAATCAATGAACAGCAAATTAAGCTTATCCGTGATTTTGGCCATTCGATTGTGAAGCAAAAACGCGAATCAGGAGTGGAAGGAGAAAATGATTTGCTTGCACTGCTGATGAAAGTCAAGGGAGAAAATGGGGAGCCACCAAGTGACGAGCTACTCGTAGACTATGCCTTGAACTTCTTGCTCGCTGGTTTGTTCATATATTCATTTGGTTGAAATCATTAACTAATTTGCTCCCGAAGGACGCGACACAACTGCTTGCGCTCTCTCATGGGCCATCTTCATGCTTCACCAGAATCCACACGCTTATTCTGCACTGATGAACGAAATCAATGAAGTTGTTGGCAACTCATCTCCAACGTATGAACAAATCCGCACCGAAATGCCTTACGCAAATGCTGTGTTCCATGAAACGCTCCGTTTGTACCCGTCTGTACCGTCGAATATGAAGCAAGCGAACGAGGACGTCACTTTACCTGACGGCACGTTTGTTCCAAAGGGTTGCACAGTTGCTTGGAGTCCATACGCGATGGGTCGCACAGCTGCGATTTGGGGAGACGATGCAAAAGAGTTTAAGCCGGAACGGTGGCTCAAGATGGAGAAGCTGCCTTCGCCGTTTGATTACCCGGCATTCCAGGCGGGTCCACGCGTTTGCTTGGGGAAGAGTATGGCTGAGCTGGAAGGAGTTTATGTGTTGGTTGAATTGATGCGGCGTTATAAGATTGAGGTCGTGAATGAAAAGGACGTGACGTATGCGTTCACTGTCCTGTTGCCAATGAAGAATGGGCTTATGGTGAAGTGCTCTTTGAGAGAGTGAAGAAACTTGAGTTTAATGGAATCCGTTTTTATTATATAAGTTGTTTCGTCGCTGAGAGTGTATGCATCATTGCTACATTCCGTCCAATTCGAATAAATTCATTCAATTTGCGAGCTTCTTCAAGTTCTTTTCTTCTTCCATCTTGATCATAGCAATGACACTCAGCACACTTGTACTGGGGATACAACCATGCTCGGAAATCACCATCGAGACAAATGACGCCGGTGTAATATCATAGTGAAGATTCAGCAACTTCAAGTCTGGAATATCTCGCCACTCTTTCAAAATAGGGGCTTTTGAGTTTGCTTCTTGAG
Organism: Rhizoclosmatium globosum; assembly: GCA_002104985.1. NCBI lineage: Eukaryota > Fungi > Chytridiomycota > Chytridiomycetes > Chytridiales > Chytriomycetaceae > Rhizoclosmatium > Rhizoclosmatium globosum. Next base: position 19,867 of record MCGO01000351.1, on the reverse strand, counting down.
AAGGGGGAGTCAAAACCGACGGAAGTACGGAAGCTGGATTCTTGGTTTTTGTGTTAACAAGTTCATCCGGGTCACCTAAGATAGGGTCAGTGAAGAAAGCAAATCAAAAAGTACATACCAATCTCGTTCCAAACAAAGGAATCTAATTGAACCAATTCACTGAATTTGATAATCTCACAAAGCACAATCACAGGAACGTGTGCGTCATGAGCCATCATGGCCGCGATCGCAGTACCCGTTCGCGACAATACTGCTCCATTTGACAACAGGGCACTTGCACCAATAATCAACTTTGAGACTTTCGGCATCACAGCTCCAAGATGGTTGACTAAGACATACGAGCAAGAGATTCCAGCGGCTGCAAGGTTCTTTAACAGAATTCTACCCTCAAGTTTTGGTCGTGCGTCGCAAACAATGACTTTAAATTTGTGACCATGAGCTTGTGACTCGAGTAACAGGCGTTCGACTGCAACCGATCTGATCAAGATGGTTTGGTTATGTACAGACAAATCAATATCAACTATACCTTCCAAATGTCAAAATAACGTCATCTTTCTTGATGAGTTGCATGGCTCGGTCAATAATGATATCATCCGCTGAAACAATCTTCTCTTTAATGAAGGTATCAATCCAGTTGAGCAAGTGAGCTTTGTTCTGCAGGAGAGTCAGTTATGACGACCATGAAATACAAGGATCCTTACGTCTTCATCAGACTTTTCCAAGGAAATGTTTGTGATCTCAGATTTTAGGCTTCGAATCGCTGACTTCATGGTCTCTGCCAAGTGACGAGTCGTTGTGAGGTAATCAATCTGCTTTCCAAGATACGACGTCAAGTTTCTCTGAAGTGAGGTACCAGGCGGAGTGACATATTCGGCAATCACCTGCGAGCCTTGTTTAGCATTGAATCACAGAGTCACGTAACGAGAAACTCACTCGCTTGAACGCATACAACATGGCTGTACATCTTGCAATTCCTCCCGCAATAATAAACTCCGAGAACTGAACACCGAGAGTGATAATAGCGGGGTGAACCATATGACGTTGTTGCCCGTCAGCCGTGAATGTTCGAGCAGCACCCATTCCACTCTTTTCAAATTGAGTCAAGTGTGAGAGGAGTGCTACAGGCTTTTGAGCAAGAGTACGACCCTTAATTGTCTTCTTTTGGTGTTTCGCATCGTCGAATCGAATTTGCGAAGCAGGTCTCATATTTGGTTGAGAAGGCATGTTTGAAAGAGCGTGCGGAGGAGCAAGGTTTGATGTTGAAGCAGTTGGAGTAGCACCGCCAGCAGAGGAAGCAAGAGACTGTGTGCTAGTAGCGTTTGCAACACTAGGCTGCTTTGAAAGCGGTTGTTTCTGGTTCTGTTTTTGCTGTTGCTGTTGAGGCTGGGTGTTTGAAGGGGGAGCCACACCGCCCGCCGCCTGTTTCGCGAGTTTTTTTGCAAGTTTTTCGGCTTCTCCGCGTTCCTGGAGATTGGATGGATTAAATCGAGTCAGTGGAATTGGTTTGAGTTGGGCGATTGTGGATTTCGAGTGAATCACTGAACCAATCCAATCACATCTGGCTCCAGCAGCACCCTAACCCCACGAGGCATCCAGTGCACTCTTATTGCTACCAATGCACAGTTTAACAAACACACCTTGAACTCTCTCTGCTCCTCGGGGGTCATGTCCTTGAACTTCTTTGGGGCGTTCTCCTTCTTCGCCTCCATCCCACCGGCCTTCGCTGGCGATGCTGCAGGAGAGGCGCCTGAGTTCTTTGCTGCTTTTGCTCCCTTGATTGGGATGGGATTGCTGCTCATTATTGGCTTGGATCGGCTTTGGTTGAGGAAAAAAAGAAGCAGAGAAAGTAAACTAACTAAAACTGGTCAATGGAACAAGCAGAGAAACAACAGAAGATTCAAAAGTACGAAGTCTTTCTGTCGACTAAGTTGCAGCCTGATCTCAAAAAGGTGCTGGACGAGAGGGATGCTGTTTACGAGGACATTGCCGAATAGTGAGTAGATGAGTGTTATGACAACAACGGCTCTAACTGATGGCGATCCAGCTTGAAACTCAAGAACCAGATTGAGTTCATGAAAGAGAATTCATCCGATGATTCACCTCTGAAAACGCTGGTCGATGTCGGATGTGATTTCTACATGCAGGCAAAAGTGTATGCAACCATTCAACTCTTCATCAGAACTGAATATCTGGAACAGAGAAAACAAGGATCGTATATATATCCAAGTTGGACTTGATTGTCACGTCGAATTCAGTCTGGACGAAGCCCTGATGTTCCTTGGAAGGAAGGAGAAGCAGCTCGAAAAGTGAGTTCACCCGTCTTCAATTTCAATGCTCATGGAACTTGCGATCTTTAGAAAAGCTGAATCGCTGACGGAACGAGCTCTCCAAATCAAGGCTCACATCAAACTTTGCCTCGCAGCCATCCAAGAAGTTCTGGATGCATAGAGTCACAGCAACAGTGTTATTTATTCAATTAAAAGTATATAGTAGCTTAAGTCAGTTTATTTACACCCATGATAATGAAAGTAACAGAGTATAGTTTATCCACCGAAACCGTAGATGGTACGGCCCTGTCGCTTGAGAGCATAAACGACATCCAATGAGGTGACAGTCTTTCTCTTGGCGTGCTCAGTGTAGGTGACAGCGTCACGGATAACGTTCTCGAGGAACACCTTGAGGACTCCACGGGTCTCTTCGTAGATCAGACCAGAGATACGCTTTACACCTCCACGACGAGCGAGACGACGGATAGCTGGCTTGGTGATACCTTGGATGTTGTCGCGAAGAATCTTGCGGTGACGCTTGGCTCCGCCCTTTCCGAGTCCCTTTCCTCCCTTTCCACGGCCAGACATTGTTGATGAGTAGTAGTAGTGGTTTGTTTGAGAAGGAACGAGGGAGAAGGGCTCTCTTTATCCTTTTTTTGAAGGTGACAAAAAAGGGATTGTTCGGACAACAGAGGGAAAAAACAGAACGTGTCCGAACAAGTCCTTTTTTGTCAAAGGAAGAAAGTACAAAAAGAGCGAGAGATTCTTCCCTCTTTCCTCACTCACTCACCTTCTACTCTCCCTCAAACAGCAAATCAAGATGGCCCGCACCAAGCAAACCGCGCGTAAGTCGACCGGAGGAAAGGCGCCACGAAAGCAGCTCGCCACCAAGGCCGCCCGCAAGTCCGCCCCAGCCACCGGCGGTGTCAAGAAGCCACACCGTTACAGACCAGGAACCGTCGCTCTCCGTGAAATCCGTCGTTACCAAAAGTCGACTGAGCTGTTGATTCGTAAGCTGCCTTTCCAGCGGCTCGTGCGTGAGATTGCACAGGACTTCAAGACTGACTTGAGATTCCAGTCATCGGCTATCGGTGCTCCAGGAAGCATCTGAGGCTTACCTCGTTGGTCTCTTTGAAGACACGAACTTGGCTGCTATCCACGCAAAGAGAGTTACCATTCAACCAAAGGATATTCAGCTCGCTCGTCGTCTCCGTGGAGAGCGATCATAAATTTTGTTTTATTACTTTGGGGCCTATTTTATCGTATCTGTTAATAGAAATAAAACAAACGTTAGTGTATATTTCACCACTTAAAATATGCGGTTATGTATTTATGTACCACACATTCCTCTCTTCGCAATGCCACTCAATTCGGGGATAGATTGAATTGCATCGAAGTTCGCCCCAACGAGCAATCAAAGGCTTTCAAAAGGGTCCGTTCAAGTTCCATTCCCCAGCGGCAGATTACAATCAATCTCCAAATTAAAAACCATTCAGCCACAAAATCCTCGTTTGCTCAAAACCGTTTCAAACAAAAACCTCGTTCAAACAATATGTCCCTCACGATCTCGGACGCATGCAACATCTCTCTCCTCTCCATGACCCAGGAGTCAGGCATCTGCTTCCGCTTCCCCGATCCAGCCATCACAGACCCAGCAGCCAAGGAGGCAGCTCGCAACAAGTGCTTCTGCCAAAACATTGATACCAACGCTGTCCTCGCCAAGTGCGCAACTGATGATCAGACCCAATGGGCTCCGTCCTTCCAAAGCTACTTGACCGGCCGTTTGACTGCTTGCAAGTGAGTACCAAACAACAACGTTTCACCATTATCAACCATATTAACCCAAAATCGAACGCAGAAACGTTTCTCTTCCAACGGACGGTATCTTGACAACCTTGCCAGCAGCGAGCACACCTCTCCCTGTCAACGACCCTTGCGCAATCGCTCAGCAATCTCTGGTGCAAGAATCTGGAATCTGTTATCGCTTCCCAGACCCATCCATCACTGACCCAGCTGCATTGGACATCGCGCGAAACAAGTGTTCGTGTCAGACAATTGACACGAATCAAGTCTTGCGATTGTGTGCCACAACCGATCAGTCACTCTGGCTTCCAACTTTTAACAGCTACTTGAAGGGACGATTGGATGCCTGCAAGTAAGTGTTTGTCATTTGTGTTGGTAGATATGAACTTGTGGCTGACACAATTAATTAAGGAGCGCATCTTTGTCCACTGATGGAATTTTGACTGGCTTGTCTGCTACGGGGACGACCGCTGTTGTGGTTCCTACCACTGCTCCAGTCGTAACTACTGTGGTCGCTACTACTGTGCCAGTTGCTACTACTGTCGTTGCTGCCACAACCAAAGCAACTATCGACACCAAGACTAGCCTCCAAACTGCGGGAGCTGTTGAACTTTCGTCAATGGTGTTCTTATTTCCGCTTTTGCTATTGCCTCCTTCTTGCTTTTCTAAAAACTCCATCTACTATCTACCAACCTCTTAAATTTGATATGATTATTACTGCAAATGAATAATAAAGAAACTTCAATCTGAACAAGAAGAGAGTGGTAGTTTGTGGTCAGTGAGGCGTTCAAGACTCTGACACTTTCAAATTAAAGGACTCGTTTATTTGACTGAACCAAGACGGAAGACATAATTAGTATTTGATTCTCAAGTGGTAGTATGAAGACTGACTGACGGTTGGAGCAAAGTTAATTGCCATTGATTGCAATGTTACAAGTTGACACACCCATTAGAACCAGGCCCAACATATCCAACGCATCCAGAAGTTCTAGCACAAACAGTCTGAGCATCCGCTTCATTCGTAATCTGACACCAGCTCTGCAATCCACTCTTTGCAACCATTCCAGGTGGAGCACACGGATCTGTTTTGAGGTAATAGCTGTCGTTATTATCAGCCCATACAGAAGGAAGGGGAACGTCTGATACGCCAGATTCGGGTTCAGAACAATCGTGACGGTGGATTGAACATTGTTTGCAACAATATATGTGAACTGACTTGGCAAACCACACTTTTGATTGAACAAGTAATACTTTGACGCCGTCGTTGTTCCGTTATAGACACCCGTACAGACGGAGGCGCAAGCTCCAGCAACGGAACACGTCTGACAGCCGCGAACAGCATCTTCAAACGTGGTGAACGTGGTTGAATCAGCCGCGCAGCTAACAGTAAACGGCATAGTAAAACTGAACGTCTTTGGGAGAACAGTCGCGTTTGCCAAACATGCCGCGTTCGAGAATCCAACGGCAGAATCTACAAGTGTTCCGAACGTAGCGGTAGGTGCAATAGCGTTTGCTTTCACGGCGAGTTGAGATGGACCAGGGGCAGAGATAACGGAGGTAAGTCCTGAAACCAATGTCTTTGAGTTTGAGCAAATGTCCGAGATTGGATTCAATGGTTGCGTTCCATGACGAATAGCAATGTTTCCCAGATAATTGATGTTGGCTCCATAGATACTTGTCGTGCTGGTGAATGTGACCTCAGCATAGTATGTCTGGTTGCTCTTGCCGTCAGTTGAGAAGCTCGCTGCATTGATGCGGAAATTTGCAAACCCGATTCCCCCAGTAGCAGAGCTTGGGCATTCAACGGAAGGCGTGGTGTCAGTAAAATCAGAGTAGTATTGGGGCGTTGCGACAACACTACTCTTGAGGCCCGTTATTACGGCTTGGTACAACCCCACAGCCGATACAGCGTCTCCCGGAAGGGTCCCGTTGATTGTAAGCGTCACGACAGGAGAAATTCGCACTGTTTCAGTAATTCCTTTCGCAGTGCAAGTCCCAGCGTCGAAACCTTGAGTGCCCATGTTGACGTTGACGAGTTGATCTGTAAACTGGCAAGAAAATGGAACTGGTGTGTTTGAATTATAGACTGATTGGGTTGAGCTCAATGATCCAAGGATGCAGGACCGGATATTTGCGTAATCCGCGTCAATGAAACGTGTTGCCCAAAGTTGTCTGAATGAAGCCACTGTGTGTCCTCCCGGCATTGGTAGCACCGGTTCCGTTTTTCCTGTTTTAATACTATACGTGGCATATCGATTGAGTGGCTTGTAATAGGCTGTTGTGAACTTGACATTGGGCTCGTAGACCAACGGAATCCTTCCCAACTTCCAATAAGGCGAGGAATACCAGTAATTAGGATCATATGGAGAATAGTATGCAACCGCACACTGATTATCCGCCTCACACAGCGAAAACGCGTCAGTTACATTCAAAGTCTGACAGAGTTGAGTTCCATTTACGAACGACCCCAAACCAAGAGGTACTTGTGTATTCCACGCGCAAGGGTATTCTCCAACCTGGTACTCCTCACTCCAACGATTCTTGTCAATAACCACGGGGTAGCCAAACGGATGAGGCGGAACACAGTTTGACCAACTTTGTAGTGAAACAAGGAAGTTGGACCCACATCTCCAGATGGGTTATGGTTGGAGTTGCGATTGTGAGCTGGAATATTCCATTCTTGGCTGGGCCGACATATCCAGTACAACTCGAGGAAGCAGTGCAAATACTTTGAGCAACAATTCGTCATATGTAGCGCAGAAGGATCCGTACTGATTATTGATCCATGTCGCGGGACTTGGACATTCAGACTGAGGGAACTTGTAGTCTGTGTTCGGGTTTCCCCAAAGGTACGGGACTCTGAGCGTCTGGTACGTTGCTCCAGATGAGATTAACGTAGCGGCAACCGTGAAGGAATTTGCGTCGTTGCTTATTTGGGCAGGTCCACAGTTGTCGTTCGCCAAATAGTATGACGGGAGAAGAGCGGTTCCACCAGTTGGAACGGTCGTGTAGTTTGTAGTTCCGAATACACCGGTGCAGATGAAGAACATGCGCCGGCTGTTGAGCATGTTTGACAGGCGAGTATGGCAGCCTTGTAGGATGAGTACGACGTGGATCCGCTTCCACAATTGACAGCGATATTCAAAATAGTAGCAAAGACGGGCGGAAAGTTTGTCGGTGGAGTGGATAAATCTCTTTGCTCAAGATTTTCCTGTAGCGGAGTTGCAGTGACAAGTCCGAACGTAAGAGCAGTTGACAGCCACAACATACTTCTCAAGATTCTGGATGAACTTGATCAGTTACGTCTCGAATGAACACGACAAATACATACATTCGTAGGTTTGTTAAGTGCCTGTCGGAGTGAGTCGCGTTTCTTCAACGTTTAGGTTAGCTGTCAGATGGAGAAAATGTTAAAAAAAGCCATGTGATAGAAGTTAAGAAAGGATTGGCTGGAGTTTCGGTGAACTGAATGTCTTTCTCGAGGATTGGAGACGGAGTTCGAGTATCAAATTAGGAGCAAAGAAGGGAAGAGACGAACGAGAGGCAAAACTCATTGATATACTTACATATTTAATGTACGGCACAGGGCGGTATAGCTACACAGTTTACAGAAGACTTTTGAGGCAGACTTGTACTTGATTTCATCTGGCATTGTCACGGATTTTATTCCTCGCTGTCGGCGGGTGTCTACAGCTGTCAATCCTCGGGTATTTTTCAAAGATGGTGATAGGTAACATGAACTATTGTTTGTTGTAAATCATATTTGATTGGCTTGGTTCTTATTCAGAAGCGTAATCTAGGAGAGTTTCTTTGTCAATTGCAATTCCGACAGAGTATAATACGAATGGAATGGATTATTCTTTTGTTATTTCTTTGATTGAGAAACGTTAAAAGTATCGTCAAAATGGATTCAGTACACCCATCCCGCAGCAACCGAATCGAGCGCGACTCCTTTCGGGCGAGACCGCATCCGATCGCGATCACGGTCACCAGACCGCCGCCAAGCCCACGGCGCCACCAACTCCGACTTCCGAATGCGCAGTCACAACAACAACGACTCTGACACGCGCCGCCAAGTCCGCGAAAACCGACGTGGCTCCAATCCCAATTCTGAACTTGACTCGTTTTCGGAGAATCGGCGACGGACGCGCGACGACAACAGAATCGCTTTCTGGCCAAAGAGTCCTCTGCGCCGAGACAACAACAGCGACGACGACGACGAATCGGGAAAGAAGGAAAAGGAAAAGGAAAAGAAGAAGAGAAGGATGGTTTCGGACGACGAGGAAGACTCGGATTCGGTAGATGCGAGCAGTGGTGGGTTGTTGCTCTCTCTCACCCTCACCAACAATCTCAACTCAACCCACTCCCTCTCAGACGACAACAGACGCTCAAAGAAATCAAAAAAGTCAAAGAAACACAAAAAGAGCAGTAGCTCATCCAAAAAGTCGAAAAAGTCTTCAAAGTCAAAGAAGAGCAGCAGCAAGTCAAAGAAACGGAGACGCCACGACTCAAGCTCAGATACCGATTCCGATTCATCAAACGACTCGAGGAGTGAGCGGAAGAACCCACGGCGAAGCCACGGATCCAGGAAGCTGACAAGAAAGAAGCAGAAGAGTTCTGGATGGAAAAGAGTGCAACGGCTGCTGCTGGAAACGATGATGATGGGGAGTTTGGACCTGTTCCTCTGCCTGAACAGGATATGAAGCTTGATAAACGTGCTTATGGTGGTCAGTTGTTGGCTGGAGAAGGAAGTGCTCTTGCTGCGTGAGTATTTCTCCCTTGAATTAGTTAAGAGGAATAGGCCTCTCGAGTGTAGCGAATGGACTTGATAAATTTGAGAATCAAATCTGGGCTGTACGAAGTCAGATGAGATGACGAACCTAATTCTAAGTTCATAACCCTGACCGACATATAGATATGTCCAAGAAGGAAAGCGTATTCCACGACGAGGAGAAATCGGTTTGGAGGCAGAAGAAATCGAAGCCTATGAAAATGTTGGATTCGTCATGTCAGGATCACGGCATCGTCGTATGAATGCTGTGCGTATCCGAAAAGAAAATCAAGTCATCAGCGCTGAGGAAAAGAATGCGTTGCTCATGTTTGCTCAGCAAGAAAAGATTCGGAAAGAGACTGAGACGATTGCTTTGTTGAAGGAAATGGTTGCTGAAAAGATTAAACCGGCGGAATGAAAATAAAAGGTTCTCTTTATTCGGGTGATATTACATTCTCTTTTAATGAGACGAGAGTGAGACGACAAAGGATACTCAAAATGTGGGAATATAGAATACGCAAGCTACGCAAATTTTGAAACACGAATTATCGAACAGGCGTTGCTGGCATATCTGGAGCTCTGTGGGCCTGCCACTTTGGCGCAGTAATTCCTCGAATGTTGGTTCTGTTTCCAGGAACGAAGCCTCGTTTCGCCGTTTGGAAATCACTGACGACACAATTAAAAATTAGTTACACGAATTAAGAATCTGAATCACTCACGATTTGGCGTTGATGAGCTGAGCACGGAACAAGGAAGCGGTCTTATCGTCCCCTGATACTGTCACAACTTGATCCAAATAGTTGAAGAACTGTACGGAAAAGGTGAAGAAATTCAGTATCGTATATTTGGGTGAACGCGATGGATGTATAGCGATTTCTGGAATTTGGTGGCTGAAGATTCGTGAGGTTGTTCCCTTAAGCCCTCCCCTCCACCAACGCATTGATATCGTTAGCCGTTCCTTGCAGCCACTTCGCAAACTCTTCCTAACTCAGGCGTATCAACTCACATCATCCGAAAAGCCTTGAGCATTCAGCAGCAGATTCGCCTCGTCCAAGGTATCGACAATGTCCTCCTGACACTGAGTGTTCTGAATGTTCAACGCAAGACTACAAAGCAAAGCAGAGCAATTGTCAGCAATCGAATGATGTCTGGTATTAGGTAAAGGTAAAGGTAAAGCATCCTCACTTTCGCAGCGTGTCCCATTGAATTCCGATTGGCAACGTCCATTCTTTAGTCACTTTTGCGGGATGGTTTGCTTCTTGGGCCGAGGCAGTTGTGCTGAAGATGGCGAGAGTTGCGAGACGGCGGCGATGAAGACCTTCATTGGTTTGGTTGTTGGTTGGTTGGCTGGAAAAAAAGGACAATACAAAATGGGTGAGTGCTCAAACTAGGACTGCCCCTTGAAGACTGCCACCTGGAACAGCAAAGTGTGATTGCATTGACATGATTGGAACATGCACAAAGGCCCTGTATCCCTGACTCCCTCATAGCCTGTACCCGCAAACTGTGCTCTAAACTCCCCAATCCCCCTTTTAGCCGACGAACAACTTCCAGGAAACATCCAAAACATCCTCGACCAAGAGTCTCTCAGATGGATCTTTGTCGGAGGAAAGGGTGGTGTCGGAAAGACCACTAACTCGTACGTTGCCTTTGACGTTTTTCGCTTCCCTCTGCTTCAGTCCAATTTACTCATTCCTTCGGGGCAAAACAGATGTTCCCTTGCCGTTCAACTTGCCGCTGTCAGAGAGAAGGTTCTCTTGATCTCAACGGACCCGGCCCACAACTTGTCTGGTTAGTTTCACTTCGAGTTTGGTTGTGGGGATACAGCGGAAATCTGAAACAACACTACAGATGCCTTCTGCCAAAAGTTTACCAAGGTTCCTATGCTCGTGAACGGATTCGACAACTTGTACGCCATGGAAATCGACCCAAACAGCAGCATGCAGGAAATGTTGGACAGCAACTGTAAGTAGCGAAGAAGGAAGGAGAACCCGAAAGAAAGCTGACCACGTCATATCCAACAACACAGCCGAAGACTCAGCCATGCAAACCGGTCTCCAAGAGCTCGCCTTCGCCATCCCAGGTGTCGACGAAGCCATGGGTTTCGCAGAAGTCATGAAACTCGTCAAATCCCTCGACTACTCAACCGTCGTCTTTGACACAGCCCCAACAGGCCACACCCTCCGTTTCCTCTCCTTCCCTTCCGTCCTCGACAAGGCCCTCGGAAAATTGAGTGAACTCGGTGGACGCTTTGGACCCATGATTTCTCAAATGTCCAGCTTGATGGGTGCCCAAGGTGCGAGCCCGGAAGACATGTTTGAAAAGTTGAATAGCATGAGAAGTGTGATTCAGGAGGTCAACACGCAGTTCCAGGACCCGGATAAGACTACATTCATTTGTGTCTGTATTTCAGAGTTCTTGTCTTTGTATGAGACGGAGAGAATGATTCAGGATTTGGCTGGATTCAATATTGATGTGCACAATATTATTGTGAACCAGTTGTTGTACCCAAAGAAGGGTGAGAATCTTTTTAATTTATTAGATGAGGTTCTGCATATGCTAAATTGTTCCTACCGATAGAATCTAACTGTGACCAATGTCTCGTGCGTGCCAAGATGCAAGCGAAATACTTGAACCAAATCCACGACTTGTACGAAGACTTCCACATCATCAAGCTCCCACTCTTGACCCAGGAAGTTCGCGGTGTAGACAAAATCAAGGAATTCTCCAAGATGCTCGTTGAGGAGTACGTTCCACCAAAGCAGTAAATGTTTGTTAAAAAAAGCTCCGTATATATATTCGTTGATTTGGGATGATGTCTTTTTCTGTACTGATACGTTCATAAAAATTGCTTCAAACGCCTTTTTTAATTAATTGCTCTCCATTAGAGGTTCTAGAACCGATGCGTAATAAGCTAACAAACAAAACTTGGGGAGGAAACTTGAAGGAAGAATGCGATTTATGGGATTCGCCTTGGTTTACTCGCGGGAGATGTCACGGCCGAAAGTCTTGGCCTTCAACCAATCGAAACCAACGAGAACTCTGTTTCTCAGTGAGAACAGGTTGCTCATGTAAGCAGAGCGCCAGAACAGGTAGGTCATGGCTCCACTCAAGTGAATACCAAAAGGAAGGTCGGCGATAGCCTTATCGCCACCAACGTATGCAAGAGATCCTTGGTGATTGTAACTACAAAAATGGAAATTTCTTAGAATCTCGTTCCAAACGAATAGAAAGGTCCCACTTACACAAATGGTTGAAGCTTTTGCACAAATTCTTCAGGTTTGTTTCCCTCTTCAACAAACTTGCTCTTTTCCCGCTTCAAAGCGTACAATTGAGCAAATTGTTCTGCCAAGTATGCTCCTTGTCGAGAAGCAACTTGAGCTGTAGGAGCCCACTTTGTAGCTGAACAGTCACCCAATGCATAGATTGATCCCTTAGATCCCTTCACCGCGAGCCAATCATCCACAACAAGACCACGTCTTTGGTTCTGCAAGTCCTTTGGCAATTTCGAAATCAAATCCGAGACAAGTGGTCTCGCAGTATTTCCAGTTGCCCAAACAAGAAGTCCAAACGGAATCGTCTCCAACTCCTTATCCTTATTCAACACCAAAATATCTTTTTGATGCACCTCCTTCACCATCGTATTGTTCAAAATCTCCACCTTGTTTTCCGCAAAAGTGCGTTCCGTATATTGAATGAGGTCTTTCGGGAACATTCCGAGTACATGAGGTGTCGCCTCAACAAGAGTGATTTTAAACTTTCCAGCAATATCCGGGTACCAGGTTTGGATATCGTCGTTCAAGAAATCGTGCAGTTCTGCAGCGTACTCTACACCAGTGGGTCCTCCACCCACAACAACCATGTGTAAGAGACGGTTGATTTCTGATTCGGGTTGGCCTGGGAACGTAGCGGATTCGAGGCAGTCGAGAAGTTGGGTTCTGATTCGACGTGCATCCCTGTTTTCTCTCGTTAGCAATACATAAAAAAGAAAGGTAAGAAAATTATACCAAGCTTCCTTCAAGAAACAGGCTGGTGATGGAAGAAATGGTGATTAGCATTGAATTATCTGTCCGATAAGGGGTTATATCACCATTCTCTTTGACACCAGGGATTCCAAATGTGGCATTCTCTGCACCAACACCAACAACAAGATAATCGTACTTGATTTCAGATTTCGAAACAGCACCTGGATTTCACTGCTGTCCTCGACAGTGATCACCTTCTTTGTAGGATCGATATTTGTGCAGTTTCCTTCGACATACAAGATCTCCCTCCTCTTGAATCTAGTCAAGAAACGAATAGGCTGCATAATTGAGCGCAACTCGACAGTTCCAACGGTACTACTTGGGAGGAGTGGTGTAAAGAGGAAATAAGCGCGTGGAGAAACGAGGACGACGTTGTAGTTTTCAGTGTCGAGATCTTTGAGGAGCGAGGTTGATCCCCATCCAGTTCCAAGGATTGCGATTGTTTCTTTGCTGTGGTCCCACTCGAACTGCGGCAGTGGATGGCGCGATTCGTAGACGGTCCAGGCAAACACGGCGAGACCCACGGCGGCCGACCCTGTTTGACAGTACGAGGTTAGGGTGGTTGAGAAGGAGGGGTCGTGGGGTGATAAGCATCTCGAGGGAGACACAAAGGATTGACAGCTCCGATTTGTAAGAAACTACACTCACCCTTGAGCACCCGTTTAGTCCATTTGAATCGAGGTGCCTTTGGAGTAGATGTAGCTACGGTACTGCTGAACCGCGACGTTGGGACTTTGGCGGTGGCGAAACGAACTGGCGCTCGAGATAACGCGAGCATGGCCTTCGGAATTTTTGTAAGGTAACTTTTTGGCCAGACCCTTCCTTCTGGCTTGCCCACGTGCTCGATTTCAGTTAGTAAGTCGATAACGATAAGAGAAGGTTTCATCATTACTGAGCAGACGGCTTTTGGGATATAAATAGGATGCGAAGAGAGGCAAAACTCAAGAACATTGGGCTTGGGAAGATTTGAATTATTAATGATTAATAATACCCGAAAATACCTTCAACACAATCTGAGAGTATTGTGCAATAGTAGAGAGATAAAAAGAATTGTCAGTTTCATTACAACAACCACTTCAACTCCCAGCACAGCCAACCAAGTCCCTCTGAACTCATAGCATGAAGAAAGTTATTGACAGCGCCAAAGCTGGCGCTGCTCTGAAATCTGGAAGCCTCAAGAAGACAGCACAAGGAGCGTCAACAATTTTGGCAAATGCAGCAGCCGCTGCAGCATCCTCCATGATCGGTGCTCAAATTGACGATCCCGTGGAGGCTCCAGTTATCATATTCCCTGAGTGGAGTGACGCGGAAATAGCGGCGGAGAAGTGGTCCACAAAACACACGTTTGAGGACCCAGAAGGGTTTGCTCCTCTACCAAAATCACTTCGCACTTTACTGCCACCAAACTCGAATCAAAATGGATATGTACAGAAGAGGTGAGGGTATTAATTCGCGTCCTTACCCTTTAGTCTTACAAAACCATAGACATATTGATATACTCGGCGATGGATCAACCCCTATTGGAGTCGCTGCACCCGCTTTAGTTGAAGACTCCTTCTGCATTGTTCCAATCGCTACTCCAGTAGCAACTCCTTCTGCTGCAAACGCGGCACACACAGCAAGCGCGAGAGCAAAATTACAACCTGGAGAAGAGAACGAAGCTACCGTAGACGGCACTGTAGTCGAGAATAGTTCTATAGAGTATGAACACCCAGTCGCGGCGTCGACTTCCAACACAAACTTGCCAGCGGCAGCTCCAGATATTATGTTCTCTGGAATCGACAGCCAGGGACAAAACGCATCTTCAATAAATCTTGTAGAAGATGTGAATAATACTGTCTTAGCCCAAGACACGGAAAAGGAAAACTTGGCTGCGACATCAAGATTGTTTCAGCAAAATCGCCATCTGATTGGATCCGAATTAATCCGTCAAATCCTCGCAACATTTCACCTTCTATATGATCAATCAAAGACTTCTCGTGCAAACAACCTCCCTGACGAGTTCACGCCGTGGGACAACTTGTACCCGAAAGGAAAAGACGGTTTACCCATGTATAACCCATCTGGTCGATACGCAGTGAAGCTCTTTTGGCTTGGATGCTGGCGAAAAGTGATTGTGGATGACAGAATCCCAGTCGACGAACAAGGACGTCCACTTGTGATCTTCAGTCCAACGCCGCAAGAAATCTGGCCGGTTTTGATCACAAAAGCCCTTTTGAAAGTCGCTACAGCAAGTTATAAAGACTACGACGCCAGTTCAACAAGTTTCAATGGTTGTATGGGAAATGGAACCCGTGCCTCATTCGAACATGGAGATTTTGATGTCTTGCATGCCTTAAAAGGATGGGTTCCGGAGCGAATTGCCGTTTGGGATCGCGAAGAACGTGTGAATCGACTGTGGGGAGTGCTGAATGACTTGAACCTCAAGAATTTGATGAGCTTTCCATCGGCACCAAAAAACGTGATTTGGGGAGCTCCTGTCGCTCCAGTAGCTGCGGCACCTGCTCCACCTGCCAAAGGAGGTGCAGCTGCAGCTGCAGCCGCGGCCGCCGCTGCTGCTCCATCGACAGCCCAGGTTACAACAACAGCTGCGGACAAAGGAGTACCTAACACCCCTGGCGGAGGAAAGAACGGTCCTTACACCATTGCTTTGGCGTTACGTTTTGGAGATGTGAGTTGATGGTGTGTCAGCATAGTACTAACAAGGAAATTGCAAAGGATGCCTCAGAGAAGCTTGATCTTACGACAATCGGCTTTTTATTTCGAATTTGTGATGTGAAAGAAGTCACCATTGAAGAAGAGGAGGATGGTACGCCAATCACTACCGAGAAGGTGTTGGTAATGAAGCATTACTTCTCTCTTGGGTGACTATACCACTATTTATATTTAATATATTTATTGAAGCTTCTATAACAGACGAAACAAAAAGACAATCCCACCAGGATCTAAACCTGGCGACGAGGTTTCAAATTCCGACGACTGCACGGAATTTACGATATCATTCTCTGAGTTCGCGAAATCGTATAGGTGACTTCATTCTTGTCCTGGTTAAAGTTCTTCAACATTTGATTCATCCATAGGCATCTTATGATTTATCACAATCAAGGCTCGTTTAAAACGCTTCGAACTATTCAGAATATTGTAGATCCGGCAAAGCCTGTCGATGCTACTCGTATTCCACCACTTTTATGTAGGTTGCTCCTTTCCTTGCCAATCAAAACGCTAATGTTTTTTTATCAGATCTTCCTGACGTGACCAAGGACTGTCATATATTTTGCTCGCTTTCGACATTTGGCCGAGTCAAAATGGATGGTTTGCCTCAGATTTCGTCGTTGATGATAGAGCAATACGATTGGAAGTTTGACCCAGAATCTTCCAAAGTTCCTCAAAAGCCAGTTGTTCGACTGAGCACAAATTCAACTCTTGCCACATATTTCAATTTTCCGGCAGGGTAATATAAGGGTTCCGCTTACGAAATCATACTGACGGATTAATTCCAAAAGCAACGTAGCGTTTCGATTTGTTGTTGATTGCCCAACATCTTACAGCCTTTCTTTCTGGTCTCGAGACGAGTTTTTGTTGGAGGATGAGGCAAAATATGTATCGGAACGACTTGGTCTCTGTGTACGTGACATCGACGAAACATTTCCTGCTCAACAAGCAAACTCGTGGTTTATGTTGTTCAAGTATGTGTTTCTATGAAGTCAGTTGTATATTTAAAAAGGACGTAGGAATCAGTTACGCTTCACTGAGCCAGTCTACCTCGCCGCTTCATTGTACGTTCCAGATAGTCTTCAAGCGTCCACCTGTCTCCGGATGTTCGACAACGACACAGGCAAAGAGTTACCAAACATATTCCATAATTTAAAATCTCGCCATTTCCATCCAAACACAGTGAGTTAAATTATGTAAGGACGACATGTCGTTAAACGCCTGTTAGAATGGTTTCACACTTCTCGCGGACAGTCGAACTGTTGCAGCACGGCCTGCTGGAAAATGGAAACTCAGACTTATTTCTGACCCGACTCCTGTCTATGCTCCCGAAAAGCCACCAACGGAGCTATCGGTCAAGCCCATCACACAAGACTTTGAAGATGGATATGTTCCAAATAAGCACAATATCTTATTCAGGTACCTTGATCATTTTATCAAGTTAGAAATCGATTTTAATGACGGCTTCATCGTAGATCTGTGCTGAAAGTGAAAGACGGTCCTGAAAGTATGGCTTCTTTCCAACTCACGTTTTCCCTTTCGCAAGCAGTGCTGAAGCTTCAATTATTCGATAATGATGTTGAAATTGCATCAGCTTCGGGGAAAGGAGTTGCAACCATTCACGCAGTGAATCTGGTCCAAGTTATTGAAGAAACAATCAGCCCTGCCACAGCACCAGCGGGTGGTAAAGGAGACAAGAAAGATAAAGAAAGGGAAGCCAAAGAAAAGGAAGAAAAGGAGCGTCTCGCAAAGGAATCCGCTGCTGCTGTTGCTGCAGCATTAGGGGTAAGCCCCTTTGCTTTGGGAATTCATCTAAATGATCTGCATTATAGGAGAAGCCTCTCCCAAAACATCGTTATGTCCTCCAAGCAACTATCCAGCCCCTTGACCAAATGAAACCAACATCGCCAAACGTTCAAGCCGCTGTATCAGATGCAAACCGACCCACATCCAGAGGTGGAAAGCCCGCTCCATCTTCAGCATCTCCATCGAAAGCCAAAAAGAAACAATCTGCTGGACCCGGAGCTGTTGAAGCGACAAGTCCAGCTGGTCCAGCCGAACCGATATGGATGTGGAAACTGCGTGTTATATCGACAGATACAACTTCGTTAATCGTAGTAAAGGATACCGAGAAAGAGGATCGATATAAGATGATCAAAGATTCGTGGGAGGCGAATCAACCAGGCCGTGCTGCAAAGGCTCGCGAATCAAGAGACCAATATTTGAGGTTGACTGAGTCCGGAACCATTAAACCTGTCGTTATCATGATGACCCCACCTGCTGATGAAAATCCTCCGCCAGTAATTGGAAAGCCTAAAGAAATTGTTGTTACAGCAGTGGGAAGTGACATTGTCTTCAAGCCTTGGACAATCCTCAAAGAGAACATGAATGGCGGAAGACGGCTTGATACTATACCCGTCCAACCAAGCGTTTTCGGGACAAATGGAGAAAAGGTGCAGTATGAAATCGCTAAACCTACAACAACTTCAACAGAAGGATCTTTGGGTCGTGCAAACAGTTTACTCGATGAAAATCTGGATTTGACCTCGTTGACTGTTCCGAGCAGTAAACCCGCCACCGCAGCCAGTGACACTCTGACCAAATTCAACTCAAAACCCAATTTAGTCTCTTCTCCTCTAACTGGAGCACCATTGAGCGTTGAGGCTCGATCGCCTGCTCTTGAGGGGCAGCAGCCGTTTTCAATTGAAGTTGCGCCAGCTACACCACAACCTCATAGCAATGAGAATTTCCAAAATCAATCCGTGGATAACTTATTGAACGAGATCACAGATTCTCCCCAAAAAGTAACCAACATTTCATTTATGAGTGACTCCATCATGACAATACCAGAGGAAGACGATAACGACACAGGAGAATGCCCAGCGACTGTCAACGAGTTACAAGCATATCTTAAAGGCAAACTGTCTTATACTCGCCGCGCAACTCTGTTCTCAATGGGCGCACATCTATCACAAAAGCCTCCTCTTCCGGGAGATGCATTTGAGTTTAAAATGCCAAGTGTGATTCTTCCAGGAGGATATAAAAAAAGCTTGGATGCGAAACGAACATCACTAGTCGAAGCTCGAACGTCAGTCACTGGAAGACAATCGCAGGCACCAAACCGAGAGTCAAAAGCCTATGGTCGAAAGAGTTTGATGAAGCACATTCAACGACACTCAAGAGACCTCACCATGTTATCGACTGAATCCATATCACAATCCAACCAGTTGGCGTCAGTCGAATCCGTTGCAGAAGAGGCTGATTTTGTGAGAGAATCTGAGTATGAGGAAGGTCGCGTCTCCGTCTTCCCTGATTCACGAAAGCAAAGTTTTGCCACAACATGGGTTCCGCCACTACCATCGAAATTAAAAGGCCGAGTCTTGACTGAAGCAGAAAAGGAAGAGCGGGCACAAAAACGACTTGAGAGAATGCAGGAGCACGTCAAATTCCATGATGAAGTGCTAAAAATGCGGTTGGCGGAAAAAGAATATCGCATGCGAGTTAAGCATTACATTCAAGAGAAAATGGAAGAGCGACTCCAGGATATTGATGGTGAAAAGGGAGAAGACCAGATTAGACGTGAGATGTATCGAGCAAGAGTAGCGAAAGAGTAAGTGGAATCAATTGCTGCATTTGACAGCTTATTAAATGGTAATAGGTACGAAGATGCGTCAAAGTTGAAGTTGCAGCAGGAAATGCAACGGGCAGCGGAGTTGGCGGCGTTGGAAGGTGCAGCCGAGGAGCAAGCAAAGGACGCTGCCGCTGCGAAAAAGAAAGGGAAAAAGTGAGTTTCTTTGAGGCTGTTTTAATAAATTGGATTTGGTTATTTCTTGCCAATGTAGTTACAAAGCAGTCAAGCAAAAAAGTGTAGCACAAAAACACCTAGTCTTTTCAGTGCCATGATAAACATAAGAAACAATTTTTCCTATCGCCCATCCCTCATCAGCAGGGAAAAGAAAAGCGCACGCTGAAAAACGAAGACTCTTGGACAACTCCAACACAATGAATCATGGCCACCCTTCGCAGCAAAACTTCTACTCCTCAAGCAGCACTATCAACAAAAGGAAGCACCGAGATCTCAGCAGTGACTCCTCTGATCTGTCGGATGCTGATTCAGAGCTACAAAGGGAGGCTTGGGCCTTGTCGAGCAGCAGCAATCTGCATCGGTATCGCGAGCAGCAGCCAACGTATCTCCCACTGTTACCGCAAACTGCATAGTCATCACCAAATCTGTGGAAGAACGCCGATAACTATGTTGCTGATTCTGAGTAAGTTCCACCTTTCCCTCT
>MCGO01000350.1:0-28518 GCA_002104985.1 Rhizoclosmatium globosum | reverse complement strand
GACCTAAGGCAAGTGATGATCCACCATATGGAGTGTTTGGCATAGAATGTCTGTCAAGATGCCATCGTCATCAATGTCTTGAATTGTTGATGGCACAATCGGCAAGTAGTCCCGGTTGTTTTCTTCCAAGGTATCTTGCCACATGCGCGCGCCATTCACCCTGTTGCAAGATTATCAGACAAATAGAATACAAGAGTGTGACTCACATCATACGGTAAACTCCGATCACAACATTCACTCCAGCTCTTAACTTTTGAAGAGGTCGCAACACTGGTGCATCCAAATCCCGCTGAGGCGCGTCCACGCCCATTTCTGTAATGAACTTGACTGTCGCTTTTTGGCTTTCAGTCAAATCAGCAACTTTAAGAGCGAGATAGACTTTTTGGTATTTCAAGTCAGCTCTCCACAAGAACAGACGACTTGCCAAAGCACGTAGATATATCACTTCGGCAATTAGTGAGCTCATTTGATTTCTGAGACGAGTCATATCGATACGCTGGGACTGGCGGACAATCATAGACGATGCGCTTGTGGCGCTGGCTGGAGCAGCGTCAATAGAAGCTTCACCGACAGTGTTAACTAAAGTATCACGGATGATATTGATGATTTCGCTGCGGGATTGTTTGGCAGAATGAAGCTCTCGTCTAAGTTGAGCAATCTCATCGTGAAGCTAGAGTCATGTTAGCAACTGTCAATTCAAGGTTATTTTATGCATACTTGATCTTCTGCAGTTCCACCACGAGGTGCTGGTCGCAAAGCACTGTTGATGGACTCTTCCTGGTCTTCCAATAACCGTTGCTGATACTGATAACGACGCTTGAGATCATCTGCCTTAACTGAAAGACGCTTTGACCGATCTTTTTCAAGAGTGAGCTGAGATTCAAGTTCCCTTCGAGCCTGTAAATCGAAGTAATAAATATACATGTATCCTCCGATTGTGTATGAATACTAACATGATCTGCGTTGGCCAACTGATTCTTCAAGTCACGATTTGGCTGAAAGATGCTTGTAAATCACGCTCCATTTCCATTTCTCTTCGACTTCCTCCAGGTCGTCGAGGAGACTCAGCTTCTTGCAGCAGCTCTTGGATGCGGACTTCCAAAGTATGAATTTGATTGTTTCTCAACATTAAATCATGCTCAAGATGCTCCTTCTCTGATCGGAAGACGCGAAGCGCATCCTCCATGTTAGAGTTCCCGCGTCGTCTCAAGTCCTCTTCGCGAATACGTTGCCACTCCGCCTCGCGATCCATCATTCTGCGTTCATGAACCTTACGTTCTTCGTGGAGCTGTCTTTCCAGGGCTTGCACATCCGCAACCAATTCCTGTTCCCGACGGCCCAAATCACGGTTGTCAAGGTTGCGAGATTTAAGAGATGAATTCTCTTGGCGCAAGGTATCACAGGACTTTTCAAGATCTTTTGAGTGGTTTCAATGAAGTGACTTCCGTCAGCAATCTGTTGCGTTCCTTCTCCAAGTTGCTAACCAACTTGTTCAAGGCAACTCTCTCCTTGTCATACATATCTTCCAACTGCTGATTCTGTTCAATGTGCTGCTGCTCCATTTCAAAGAAGCGGCTGTTAAACTGCTCCTCTGCACGAACTTCCGCGTTTCTCACCAACTCTTCCTTCTTTTCCACCTCACTTCGAAGAAGATCATTTTCTGCTTGGCTTTCTTCAAACAAAACAGCAAGTTCATCGAATTCTTCTCTCAAGCTCAGATTTTGTTTTCTTGATTCCTGTTCAGCAACCATATTTTCGGCCTGGGTCTTAGCAATCAGGTTTCGCAAGATCATATTGGCACTAAGTTCGTGTGACCACACTTTCTTGAGCTCATCAATCTGTTGAGTCATAATGCGGAAGGTCTGTACATCAGAAACTCCAACACTTCCAGTCTCACGGGCAAGCTTGAGGTTCAAGGCATCCACGGCTTGCTTGAGAATCTGAATTTCACGAACATGTTCAGCCAGCAAGGTTTGTGCATTTTCGACTTGGAGTTGGTATCGCTCGCTTTGATTCGCTTTTGTGACAAGCTCCCCGTATTCGCGAGACGACAAATGGTAATCGTTACCAGCATCTGGCTTTGAAGGAGCTTGCTTCACTTTGTTGACTAAAGAGCCAAGGTAGCTGATTTCCTTCTTCAACAAGTTGTTTTGGGATGCCACATCTTCCAGGCCACTAATCAGAATATTCAGCGAAGAAAGAATTGTTTTCGATTGGACACTGGTTGAATTCATAGCTATAAACGATTGTTATTATACAACTACAAAATCTCTCAAACACTTGCCTCGAATGTCTTCAAAGAACCGCCTGCTTTGTCAAAGCAAAGCCATTCACTGATTGTTGGTACTCTTCTACTTTCGCAATGAACTTTGATACAAAGAAAGTGTTTCCAAGGAAAGGTCTTCTCCAGTACTCTTCTTTGGTGATCCTGACTCCTTGAAAAGTCTCGCTAAAAACTTCAACGTCATTCAACAAGCGCTTGTGGTCGTCCAAAATAGAAGATTGAGATTGGACAATCAGCTTGATTTGGCGTCGTCTGTTCTGGGGACAGAGGAGGATGGCACAATGCCGCGGGGTGATGGACCGACACTTCGTTCAAAATCTTACGTGAAATAGAACGTTGGTCTCAGTAGATCTGATCAGTGTGCTAATTTGGGATGTGAGGACATCAAGGATCTCAGCCTTTTCGATTGGACCAAAGACTGGAACAGATCTTGTTCCTCTTTGAGAAGTTGCTGACAACAAGCTCATCAAGCGTTTTTGACGCCTTCCCTGCTCTGTCGATTGCCTCCTCATACTTGGAAATGTCAAGCATACTAATAAAAGGCAAGTTTTAGAAACCGAATGATTTGTTGCACATTGCAAACCTAGTGTCAGGCGTCTCCTTGATGGAACCAGGAATTGTAGACTTCAATCTAAACAACTCTTCTTCACTACTTCTAGACGATTCCGACTTCTTCACAAGCTCGTCACGATAGAGTTCCATAGATTGCACACTAGACTTATTAAGTTTCGCCAAACTGTTGAGCTTCTCCTCCAATTCTGCGAGCGCAGTCTTGTATGAGGAGTGAACAGATGCAAGCTCATCTTCCTTGTTACGGACTTCAATCTTCAACAAAGCCAATTCAATGCTCGACAGTGACACGCCCGCCAGTGCTTCCAGCAAAGAGAGAATCGGCGGTTGGGATTCCAGCAAACACAGGGTTTGGCGAAGCATTTAAGCTTTTCAATTGGAAGAGTTCACGCTCCAAGTTCTCGATAATTTGCTGCTTATGAGCAATATCCTGAACCAAAGATGTTTCATTGTTGATGACTGAGTTGAATTGAGCACGTTGAGACTCAAGACTGTCGACTAATTGTTCGAGAGTTTTAATTCTTTCGTCAGATTGACTAATACGTGAATGGAGCTCTTCTAGTTCGACACGTTGAGCTGCTTCAATCTCACGGAACTCAGTCAACTGTCTATCAAGAGAGTCACGCTCGCCAGAAATGAGAAGTCTCTCTTGTTCAGAAGCTTCCAACTTGATAGCAGCTTCTTTCCATTGGAATGAAATCGAGTCAATGGCTTGTTGTGACTGTTATAAAAATTGAGAAATGCAGAAATTAACCAACAATCACATTACCTCAGAATACTGTGCCATCACGCCTTCCAGCTGGGCCTGTAAACTCTTCAACTGCGACTCCGCTTCATCGCATCTTCCAGACAAACTTTGTCTTTCATGTTCGAAGTACGACTCCTTCTCCGCCGATACCCTGTAGCTTTCGTCCAGAGCGTTTTGAAGATTATAAATCGCCGAGTCCTTTTCCGCAAGAAGCGCATTGGTCCGAGCATCACTTGACTCAAGATCATTTTTCAAAGTCTCAAGCATATTGGCCCCATCCAAGAACTTTTCTTGGATTTCGTCCCGTTCGGCTTTTAGTTGGGCCACAGCCATTTCCAAGTCTCGACAAGCGGTTTCGGACCTAGTCGCTTGAGCTTCCACATCATCGAAACGAAGCTGCAATTCAGTGACATATTTGGTTGATTCCTCGAGTTGTAGGGAAGCATTTCGGGCCTCTTTATCAGCCTGTTCAGCCTTGATAAACATTAGTGAACGCACGACAATACAACCAACGAACCTCCAATGTAATTTGCTTCAAACGTTCCTCCAGAAGAGCTAATTCCTCCTGCTTCTCAGATTGGTATTGAGCGTAAGTGTTTGAGAACTGTTCCATTCGAATTTGAATATCGGCTTCGTGTTGTTGATGCATCAACTGAATCTGGTTTTCCAGATCCGTCAATTTAGACTCGTACTGAGAACAGATTTCTTCCCTCTCCGATTCACTCAGACCAGAGCTTTGATTCACATTGTCTAAAGCCATCTGGAGCTCGTTACGTTCACCCAAAACAGCATCGCGCTCTTGCTCCAAAGCGGCAACAGCAGCTTGTAAGTCAGAAACTTGCTGTTGATAGTATGCAGAATCACGGCTTGTAGAATCAAGCTGTTGCTGCAACTGCTCATACAACGCGTTGGTCTCGTCGAGCTGGCGCTCCAATCCAACACATCGCGTCTGAGATTCATCGATCGCACTTTGTAGATGTTGATACTGTTCTGCAACATGGGTTCGTTCCCGCTCCAACTCTCCAACAACACCACGCAACGTATCAAGTTCAACGGCAGCTGCAGTCAAAGACTCCTTTTCAGCCGCATACTCATCCATTTGCACCTTCAACATAGAGCACTCCTCGCTGAGAGCATTCCTCTCCGCGCGAGTTTGCTCCAACTCATCAGTAATAAAAGCAATCTGCTCCTCAGCGGCAGACAACTTTGCTGTGACTCTATTCAACACCTCGTCACCACCCGCCAAATCACTCTCAATAAGCTGCAAACGGCCTTGAGCTTTTTCGTACGCACTGCGTAATTGATTTAATTCAGTAGTTAATCCCTGCTTTTCAGCTTGCAATGACGCCGAAAACTCTTCTTCCGCACTAAAGCGCTCTTTCAAAAAATCGATTTCGTATTGAAGTTGACCGCGCTCGGTGTTAAAGCTTTCAATAGCTTGTGAGGCCAAGTTGAGTTGATCTTCCAAATGAATAGTGTGTGCTTCTCCGTCGGTGAAGAGCTGGTCATAGCGAGCCTGCAAAGTCATTCGCGTTCAGGCAAGAAACATCCTCGAACAACAAAGCAAAACTTACCTCGGCTTCAACAAGCTGCTGTCTCAAGAACTCCACCTCCTCAGGATCCGCAGATTGAGTTGACTCTCTCAATACATTGCACTGATGTGCAAGCTCGTTGACTTGAGCAAGGATCTGATCCCGCTCATCCTCAAGTTCCCGAACCTTCTCAGTCAAAGTTGCATTTTGTCCAGTAATATCCTGCAACTGATCAGCAAGCTGTCCACGCTCCATATCAATTTGCTGCATGCTTTCAAAAGTAGTTGAGTGTAAGTTTTTGACTTGCTCCTCCAATTCAATAAGTTGTGCCGACTTCTGCTCCAGCTCCGCAATTTTAGCAGCCAATTCCCGCTCATAGGTATCCTGCTTTTGTAGAAGCTCAGAGTTCAGTGTAGAAAGATCTTGGTTGTCGTATTTGAGGGTGTTATAGGTGTCAACTTGCTCTTGAATTGTGTGTTTCAAGTCACTGTTTTCGTGCGTCAAGTTTCGAAGAGTATCAACCAGTTCGGCAGTATCGTTGGTAGACTTTGCTTCAATTTCGCGGTAAAGCTGCTCGAAACGAGACGCGCGAGATTCGGCCTCCTGCAAGACGTGCTGGCTATTGTCAAGCTCGTTTCTCAGTTCTGCAATCTGGTTCTCGAGAACGGCTTTTTCTTCAGTAAAGCTTGCCAATTGCGCGGTAAGATCATCAACTTGTGCTGCAAAGGCATCCGCCTCCTCTTCCAAAGCCTGACGATCCTCCAAAATCTTTGCACCAGCTTCACGCAGGGTATTCAACTCTTGCTGTAACATGACATTTTCCTCTTCCAAAGAAGACTTCTCGCCGACGACTGCAGAACCCGCTTCTCGAATGTGATGGTTCTGAGCACTCAGGTTCTCAAAGCGATTTGACAGGTCGTCATATCGTGCGACAAGGTCTTGATGCCTAGCATGCATTTCTTCAGCAGCAGCTACGAGCGATTGGTTTTGAGCATTCAAGTCAGAGTGTTGAGCCGTCAACAGTTCTTGCTCTCCCAAAAGCTGTTCATGCTCAATCAACAACGCTTCGTGCTCCGTTTCAACTTTTTGAAGTCGTTCACTGACATCAATAGCGTCACACCGCATATCCTCAACCCGAATCTCAAGCTCCTCCTTCGCCCTCGCGACTTCTTCAAACTGTCCTTGAGCAGCTTCCATCTCCTCCCCAATGATCTCATACTGGTTCTTGAGCGAATCATACTCCTTTTGGAGAGTCAAGAGAACTTCAAGATCAACTGACTGAGTAGCCTTGAACGAAACCTCCTCCTTCAATCGGTCCAACTCCTCTCGAACCCGTGTCCTCTCCGCCAGAGCCGCATCACGTTCAGAAACAGCAGTCCCAAGTTTCGCCTGAACATCCTCCAGGATCCGAGTTGCATCTCCAGTACCATTACTAGCCTCCAAAAGCGCCGCATCACGCTCCTTCCTCGCCTCCTCAACCAGACTTTGCAAAGCCTTCACATCCGCTTGCACAGTCGCAATCTTTTGCAACAACGAGTCCCGTTCGATATGAACGGCTCGAACTTCTTCTCCAAGGTCATCCCGCTCTTGCAACGCCATTGTCAGTTTCTCCAAGGCTTCGATTTTGGCGAAATCACAAACGTCAAAGTCGTGTCGGAGATGTTCGAGCTGTTGTTCCAGGTGCTTACGTTCTTCCAGAGCTACAGTTAGTTTCTCGAGGGCGGCGATTTTGTCTTGTGAGAGAACGTCGATTTGGCGGTTCAGGTCGGAAATTTGAACGGCAGTGTTGGCGCTTTGTGGAACGATTTCAGAGTCCCATGAATCCCATTCCTCTGTGTTGGTAGTAGGTTGAGGTTGAGGAGTGATGGATCTTGGGACAGCAACGGCAACGGGTGGGACAGCATTAGGTTGAGCTTCCAATTGCTCTTCCAGGAGCTCAAGTTTCTCGCGGAGTTCCATGTTGTCTTCCTCGCTGGCCTTGAGGTATTTTTTAAGCTCGTTGATTTCTTGCTGCATATGAGCGACGTCTTGGCTGTTGTTAGCAGCTGACGGTGGAGGGAAGACAAACTGCTCCTGTTGACGTTGACGCAACAGATCCAATTCTTCCTCCGTCTTTTCAAGAGAATTCCTCAATTCAGCATTATCCTCCTCACTCGCCTTCAAATACTTTCGCAAATCAACAAGCTCCTGCTCCAGCCTCAAAACAACCTGTTTGTGCAACTGACGCGCAGCTTCAACTTCTCCCTTCAACTTCAACTCTTCGGGAGTCTCTACTCGAGGGAACACAAATTGTTGCTGGTGTTGTTGAACCCACGCCTCTTTCTCTTCCTCCAAGATTTCAACACGCTCCCGCAATTCCACATTGTCCTCTTCACTTGCCTTCAAGTACTTTTTGAGCTCAAGCACCTCAGTCTCCAGCCGCTGAGAATCGTTCTCATACAAAACCCGAAGCTCTTCAAGCTCTTTCTTAACTCGAACAACTTCTTCCCCAGCAACGACACCACCAGGTGCATTCGCCCCGGTAGGCGAGTTCCTCACAGACCGAACAACTTCCTCCAAATCATCCACCTTCTCTCTTAACCCCCCATTCTCTTCCTCAGCAGCCTTCAAGTACCTCTGCAACTCCCGAATCTCATTCTCAAGACGCGTGCTCTGTTCAACGAACCGATTCGACTCTGTCTCCTTCAACTGCTGGAGATCCATGATTTCTTGTTGGAGTTGTGCAACTTCGAGGGCGGTTGATTTGAAGTGGGTGAGGGAGGTTTGGAGGTCGTGAGAGCGGATACGTTCTTGTTCGGCTTCGCGGGAGAGGGTTTCGATTTCGGTTTTTAGGTGGGTGATTTCGGATTTGAGAGAGTCTAGTTCTGCGTTGGATGGGGTTGTGGTGGTTGTAGGGAAGGAAGGGGAAATGGCGCTGTTTGGTGGGGTCTTTGATTTTGGAGAGGCGGCAACGTTGAGGGTTGGCCATTCTTGGTCCCATTGGAGTTGATCGATTTGTTCTTGAAGTTTTTGGTTTTCGGAACGAGACTCGAGAAGGTCTTTTTCGAGATTGATGAGTTTGGTTTCCAAGTCTTCTGTGAAAGTGGAAGTTTTGGGTTCAGATGCAGAGGATTCAAGAGTTCGGATACGCGAAACGAGCGAGTCCTTCTCTTCTTGCAGTTGTTTGACGAGGGAATCTGACGCTTCCACGCGGGTGAGTACGTCCTTCCCAGCCTCCACTCCCTTTGTAAGTTGATCCACTTGACTTTGAAGGGATCCAATCAATTCACTCTTTTGCTCTAATTCTTTCAGATATTGAGATCGCTCAGCTTGAACAAGTTGGAAATCTCCTTGAAGAAGTTGAAGTTGACTGTGGACAGACTCCAGCTGCTCGTCTTTGGCAGCCAATTTTTCCAAAAGATCGGCTGTATTATCTGACGTGGGTATGACGGCTGTTGTTGCTGCAATGAGTGAAGTTTCCAGCTCTGAGATTTTGATATTCAGGGAAGCTTCCTTAGACTTTGCAGCTTCCAAGTCAGACTCAAGTTGTTGGTATTTCTCCAGTGATACTCGCGTTGGACTTTGTGAGGCGCTTCTCTTTGTTTGTGACTCAACAGTTTCCTTCTCTCGCTCCAAAAGAGCAATCTTATCCAAAAGAGCTGCATTCAAAGATGAGGTTTGAGATAGACGAGATTCAAGTGAGTGTTTGGCGCTAGAGAGTTCTTCAATGATGGCCAATGTAGTGTCAACCTGTGTTTTTGGGTGAAAATGTCAGGGCCTGTGTGATGGTTGAAGGGATAAATATACATTGAGCGGCTTTGAGGACTGAATAGGACTCTTTGCCTGAGGACTGCGAATGGATCTTCTTGTAGGCTGAAGCAGGAAAAGAAAGAGCCTTTGTTAGTGCTAGTAAAGCGAGACTTCCACACACACCGATGTCCTCGCCGATGGCCGAACCGAGTTCTTAGACGGCCTTCGAAGTGACGAGGGAGACAGTCTTTGGCGCCACTTAACTCGTTTGAAGGATACTTTTAATCGACACTTACTCGTTCTCGTTCTCGTTCTCGTTCTCGTCGTCGCCAAAGTTGGACACGAGGCCGGCCGGACTTTGCCCGTGGCTCACCTCATCGAATTCGTACAGCGACACGCTCGACGACCCGGGCGCCGCCGATGTTCGTGCGCGCTGGAACCGGTCGAGTTTGCGCTTTGCCTGGAGAAGCTGTCGAATTGGACGTGGTTGGAGCATAAAAGGTGTGCGTGAGTAAACTGGGTAAGTGGTGGGGGAGGGGCGTACCTTGGTCTCCCGGTTGATCATCCCAGTGCGGGGTGTTTGTTGGTGTCAAGTTGAAGGCGAGTAAATTGATGTTCTGATTTCTCTCTTCCTTTTCTCTCACTTCATAAATTAACTATGATAAATAGGGCCTCTTTGTTATTACCTTAATTATTCTTTATTTATCTTTAATGGAGGGGTGTTGAAAATCTCCGTTGAACTGACTGGCAATGATGGAGGTCTTACCACCACAGGAGCCTCACGTCCAAAAAACAGGAAAAGAGCTGTGGAATATTGTGCGGAGCGCAGTCTCGCCAGAGAAATCATCTCGACCGATTCCAGACACACAAGATCAACCAACAAGTTCCGCCCCCTATCCACTCACAATCAAGCAAGGCTTTCAATTTCGGTTCAGACTAAGATCAAAACACTTGCTTTCTACTATGGTTGTTCACGAAAAGATGCCGCGTCACAGAGAAGACTGTCACTTCGAGGATAATATGGATCAAGTCACTTCTTCAAAACATCATAAATCAACCAAGCAAGATTCTGCTGTCCTTCTTGAAGATGGCAACAATGACCCAATTTCGTCGCGTCCGCCACCTCTTCCCTTTCCCCCGGACATTGTAACACCTGCTACAACAGCAGCAAAAGACAAGAAAACAGCTTACACGTTTGTACTTGTTGAAACCAATAAGGCAATCAAATGCTGGGACTCTGTGAAATGTTTACCAAACCATCCTCGATACTCAACCAAAGTCAGCAAGAGCATTGGAAAGCTTTGTTTTATTCCGCGATATAGCGTCTATGCTGCTTGTTCCGACGAAAAGGCTATTCGAGTAAGCCCTTTAGCTCGGTTATTGACTGATGCTTACCCATTGCACGAATATAGTTCTATAACCCTCACTTCGAACTTATACAAACCCACAAAACGACTCAACACATACAATTGTAAGACTTCTGATTATCTCTCTGCGTTCCATTCATTTAACTCTCCACAGTTTACTCTACAACCCACACTTGCACCAACTAATCGCAATAAGTTCACACGTAATCACAACCTGGGCCATGAAAGCAATCGTATTCAGGTACTCTAAGACGTCACGTCTCTCATCCTAACCACCCAAAAACCAGAGGAACACTCACAATCGACATGACCCTCCGCTCCCAAACCGAAATCTCCCTCCCCCCAACAGAATGGATAACCTCCGCAACATTCGACACCCACACAACATACATCCACATCCTCGTCTCCTCAAAAGTCCTCGTCTACGATTCCACAACACTTATGGAACTCGACTCCTGGCTCTCCATATCATCGCGCCAGGTGACGTGTCTCGTAACGTACCATCCGTATGGGTTCACGGTTGTAGGGTGTAAAGACGGGTCTGTGAAGGTGTTGAATAGCGCGAATGTGCTTGTTCATGAGTTTCAGAGTCAGTATAAGCCTGTGACGGCTGTGGCGGTGTATCCATATGGACCTGTTGTTGTCGCGTCAGCGATGGACAAGACGGTGCGGATGTATAATTTGAGGACTTTTAAGGAGGTTTATTGGTATGTGTTTGAGTATTTAGGTTTGGAAGCATACTGATGGCTTGGTAGTCTTCAGCTGCAGGATAAGCCTCTTGATATGCATATTATGGATGAAAATAGCATGTGCCTTATGTGTACTGATTCAGTTATGGCCTGGAGTCTGAATCACATCAACACTCAGTTCTGTAGCATAAATGCACGTCCTCTTAAAATCAGAAATATTGAATCGATGGGAACTCCATCACGTATTCTAGCAAGGTCCGAGGATGAAGTCATTCGATTAATCAGTCCAATATCCGGAAAAGTAATTACAACGTGTCTCCCCTTATTTGAAATGGACAGAGTAGTAGACGTGATTTATGCCGCAAAAGCAAGTTGAGTCCTCTATAATACCCACAGTCTATCCAAAACACTAAACGCACCAACAGACAAAATGTTCCTTCTCATCGAGAACGGCGAAATCTGGATCATAGGCACAACAGTAAACCCATGCGTAGTTCTCGACATCTGGCGCCCAGATAGCGACGGAGAAGACATCAGCTGTCTCTGCATCGTGGAAGGATTCAAACAAAGCAACACAGTCGTCCCCGATATGCGAAGGAAATCTGTCATCAGCAAAAGAACCAACGGGAAAGAAAACAAATCCCCACTTGTACCCTACAGCGTACTCATGAGTGGAACCAAAAACGGGCAAATATTGATTTATAATTTGGTGGGTGATGTTGTTCATCGGCAACAGATCCATTTTGGGAATGTGACGTGTATTGCGAATGATATGGAGCAGGATATTCTTGTGACGGCGGGTGACGATAATGTGATCAATGTTACGCATTTTAATCCTGGGGCTGCGAATATGTTTGAGGTTAAGGTGGCGATTGAAACAGAGCATGTGCCTAAGGATATATGTATCGGATTGAACCATATATGCGTGACTTATGAGGATTCAACTGTGCATATGTTTTCGTTTGACCTTGAGGAAGGGAGTTGAGTCATCCTCCTTCTATATAACTTTGACACATCTGACCATTTCAAGTATAGCTTGGAAGCCGTTACCGAATCATAGTCGTAGTGACGACCACTCAGAATCGATTTCTTCCATCTGCTGCATTAAGAAGCTTGGTTTATTCCTAACATCAAGTCACGACGCGACAATCAAAGTGTGGGATCTCCAAAATAACCTTGTTCGGTGAGATTACACGAGTCTGTATCTCAGCTTACACTATTCCAGCGAAATTCAATTTCACGATCCAATCGAATCAATATGCATCGCAAACCCTAAAGGCGACATCTTAATCGACATTGAAAACCGCATCGATATCATAAACTATGCGCTCTACCTCCCTCCTAAATACGTAAAGCTAGCGGACAACTTAGACGACACAACTTCCGCAATAGAAGACCCAATCTCCTTCGACGAAGACTTCAACTTCAAACTCAACTTCGCCGCGTCTCACGTACCCTGCAAAGACAGTGCAAACGACTTGGATGGCATCGACTTTTCATGGTTGGAGGGATCCAACCCACAATCCGAATCGAAAATGCATTTCATGACCATGAATTTCGCGATTGATTCGTATTCGGAAGCGAAGATCAAGACAAGGTTGAGGTTAAGTGCGCATCGGAGGAAGGAGGCGCAGAAGGAGCAGGAGCAGGCGTATCAGGCGTTGATGGATAAACTTGCTGTTATAACTGAACGTAGGAGGAAAATTGTTGATAGTGCAAAAAGGCGGATTGAGCTGGAGAATTTGGAAATTGAAAAGAGAGTATGTGCTACTGTTCATTCTTTGGTGACTCATGAAGGTTTAGGATAATATTCTGCATGAGGAGTTTGAAAAGTTCCAGCGATATAAGGAGATACTGGACATTGAGCCATCATATCTTCGAAAATCTCGATGGCAGACTGGATCGTTCTATGAAATGGCCCCCGAAGAAAAGAAGGCATTTTTGAAGGATAGTGACGACGAAGAAGACGAAGAATATGTTCCACCGAAATACTTTGATGATGACCCAACTGCAATTCCAAAAATTGTCGGAAACTCGAATGAGTCTATTGACCAACCAAAAACTGTTGGAGTAGATGAATTTGAAGTTGTGAAACCATTCGATGATGACTTTCATATGGACTTTTTGGCGGAACTTCTGCCAAGCTCACCGGAGCCAGCTGATTTGGAGGTATATAACATTTAATTGGCTTGAAATCTGTTACTGACATATCATAGCTTGCGGTTGAGGCTATGATTGAGGAACAAGTGATACAAGAACCTGAAAACCCTGTATCAACCGAGCCAGAGACTACCACAACAGTGGCTGGCGAGGAGCCTCAACAAAAGCCAGAAGAAATTCAGAAACCTTCCCTCAAAATCTTTGTAGCTCCAGACGGTGCCCTTCCCAACTCCGTTCTCACTGACACAATTCAACAATGGAGAGACTTACATCCACAACTCCCCGAAAAGCTTCCCTTCGCAGACCTAGTCCGTCAAATCATTCTAAAAAAGAAAGAAAAGAAAGTCGAAATCGCGGAAACATCCGATCAAGACAAGAAGAAGGAGGAATTCAAAGCAAAGATCCAAGAAATGCTGAAAAAGAAGCAAGAAGATGAGAGACTAGCTGAAGAGAAAGCTGAAGCAGAAAGGAAAGCCCGTGAAGCAGCTGGCGCAGCCGAGCCCGAAAAGCCACCTGAAGAACCTGTTCATGAAAAAGCACCGTCCAGAGGCAAAACACTCCAAAGCAGACCTGTCACATTCGTAGCTCCGCAACAACCTCAAAAATATCCGAAAATTATCGAACAACTGTTGCAATACTCTTGGTTCCCCGAGGACGAAATCTTTTACCCAAAGATTGAAAAAGCACAAAGCATGTACATCAAAAAGGAAAAGAAGGAGGATGAATTGCGAGTACTTAAAATCGAGCCGACGGCAGATGTAATGATTGGTATCATACTCGAACTCTTTAAAAAAGAGCAGTCGGTCAAGAAAAAGACGGAAATGTTTGATTATATGACTTGGATTTATCAAGAAATGGGAAATAAGGATACGACAATGATTATTCGAGCTCTTTGTAGGTACCTCCAAATCAACCCGTTCTTTGATCTGGATGAAGATGAAAAACGAGTAAGACCGAAAGCAGCTATGAATTACAAATTAATTCATATTTACAGTTACGAGAGCGTATCATCTCTTACTTACCAAAACTTGGGTTGGGTCAACTTGAGCTGCTACCAACCCTCCTCATGCAGCTCTACTCACCAATCGAAACCATAAAAAATCTCGCCCTTGCAGAATTATTTAATATTGGATGGTACGAAGAATATCACGACCTCTTTCTCCAAAAGTTGAAAGATCTCGCGAAAGACCTGGAACCCTCTTTGCTCACAGAAGCAGTAGCATTCAACAAAGCCAAAAAAGGCGCTCCAACGGCGAAACAACTTTTACTTGCTGGGGCATCAACTTTGACGACTCCTCCAAACAAGGGAACGCCGCCATTTCTGCAAAGGAATCTTTCTCCACAACCTTCTCCACACGGTTCTTCGATGCAACTAACAGGTCTTCCACCAAGATCCCCGTCTACAGGACCATCGTCGGGACCAAATTATACGATGGAGTTAAGAGTATGTTTCAACCAATGGTACCAATATCATACTCACGATTTACCTTAGAATCAAATAATGACATTCCTCCGCAAAGGGTTCCGAAAATTTCTCATTCGAACAGCGAAAGACGATGAAACTCTTGGTAAACTGTTGGAACTGAATGAAAGCGGCATGTTGGACAAGAACAAGCAAAGTATCGAGGAAAAAGCAAAGGAGGATAAAGAGATGGTGGCTCAGAGAGAAAAGGATCGTGGTGTTCCCAACAAACCGGTAGCTTCGAATGCAGCAATAGCTACAAAAGCTGCTGCTCTTGGCGGTAAAAAAGGAGGGAAGAAGAATTCGATAACAAAAGATTTACTGGTGGCTGGTAATAAGGGAGGCAAACGAGTTTCGGTTGACATCAGTGCTTCACCTTCAAAATTGCCTCAAACCGAATCTAAAAGACCCAAAAGCGCCAACTCAATCGTATGTCAATTTATTTCATCTTTATGATTTTAATCCGTACTCTATACAGGATATACTGTACAAAATGGCACCAGCAAACCCAACACAAATCGGACTAACCAGAAACGCTTTAATCGCACTACAAACTCCAACTATTCTGGATTTCATTGGTGTCATGAACATGTATTCCATAAGTCTAGACAGGAAAATGAAACGCGAACAGAAGGAGTATCTTGAAAAGATTGCCAGAGAAGCTAGGATAGCTGAGGAGCAACAAAAGGAGCGCGAGAAGCTGGAAGCTATGGCTGAATATATGCGATTAAAAGAGGCAGAGAGAATTGCAAGGGCTCAAATGCTCAAGGACAAGATTGCCGCCAAAGAAGCTGAAAAGGCTGCTGCGAAATTGGCAGCTGAAATGGCGCTGATTAAGAAGCCCACAAAAGCTTTCAAGGGGTTTACAGGACCCACTCACGTCAGTAAATGCCATCCATCGAGAGAAACATTAGACAGTTGAGTTCCATACATCTTATATTCAACCTACTAACTCTATACAGCTACCCTTCCCTGTATGCATCGCCACGACCATAGCCTCGGAACAACAATGCTCGCCAATCATTTCAATGCAATCAACAGGTCAATGCCAGTGGAGCACATTCAACTAAACCCATTTGGATACAACGACGGTCACGCAGCACTTCAAGCACATCATAACCAAGTCACACTTCCTCCACTTGCACCTCCACGAATCCAACGCAAAGTAGAGTCCCAATCTCCAAAGCTTCCTATTCTCATGTCACCTCAACCCAAAAAATCTTCCACGAAATCAAACTCATCGTGGCGGTTACCGTCATTCTACGATGCGCCTGACGCGATCGATTATATCAATCCGAATGTTGATGGTGGTGTGACTTTGAGTCAGGAATTGGAGTATATTCGTAAAGGCCCCAAGAATACTGGGCCAATTTACAATTCTATAGGGCAACCGATTGCTGATGGACGCGCCACATATTTCACTGTTGGAAGGAAATATTTTATGGTAGATTTGACTGAACCTGATGATGTGGATGATGTTGTTGATCATGACCATCATCATCATGGGCACACCCATGGTCACGGCCATAATCATACTCACGTGTCGCATCATCATCACAATCATCATGGACATGAACGATCGAAAGCATCGCCGAAAACTCAGAATCGCAGTTCCAAAAAAGAGGGCGACAATTCGAAAGAAGTAACGATCGACCAATGATCAAAGAAGAGAAACAAGAGACAGGAAATAAAGTTTATTGATTTGGATTATAATCAAACCCTTTCGCACCCCCCAACAACTTCACAAAAAAGAAATGCTATTCAAAAAATTACAGGCGAATTTCTATCGAACAGATTTTTCTTTGCTTAGAGCTGGTTGGCCTTCAAGGCAGCACGACGGAGCTTGGCGAACTGCTTTCCAATGATGGCTCTCTTCTGCTTCTTGGCAATCATAACCTTGAATCTGTCAAAGTCGGACAAGTTCTCTCTGACCTTGCGGACAGCCAACTTCTTGGCCCAGGAGGTCTTGGCCCAGAGAGAGACAATGTCAGCCTTCTCGAGAGCCTTGGTGATGGCGTGGGTTCCGGCAGCGCGTGGGACCTTGACGACAATGTCGGTCAAGTTGAAGCGCTTGTAGTTGAGAACCTGACGCTCAACACCAGTGGTTGGTCCGTCGACGAGGACCTAAAATAGTTGGGAATCAGTAAAGCAGTTTGAAATTGTGGGTTTTTGCTGATTGGAAAGGAGAAGAAGTGCGTCCAGTGTCATACGAATTGTGAGCGACATTCATTCGAACAGAAGACAGATTCCAGGATAGTTCAATGCGCCGAAATGCAGTTCAGAAGGAACTTCGCAAGTTGGAGTCAAGGGATGGGATAATGGATTGAGTAGATGGGTGAAATACGCACACGAGCGTGGTCGACAATGTCAACGATGACGGCGATCTTTCCGGCATCTGGTCCGTAGTTGACGAGAACGACACGGCCAACTTCAATGAAACGGTTGTAGACCTGAAAAAGGGGGCAGAGGTTAGGCACGGGTTCCAGCGCAGTTTGAGAGTGCGTAGTTTGGAGGAAGAGTATCCAGTAGCAGCGACTCTTTCGAGTACATAGTGTGTTTGATGAAACCAAGTTCGCTGAGTTGGTTGTTTCGCTGACTGTTGCCTCTCACAGCTTCTCCTTCCACCGATCCTCTCCTCCCCTTCAACAACACGAGCCAATCTTCCAACTTCCAATAGTTCGAATTCGACTGTTCACAAGGCTGCCACTGAAAGCTGCCGCTGAAGAAGATGCCCACACTTCGATTGCGACATGGCATCTCTCCCTCGCACGCCCAATCTGCCATCGAACGACCCTCCTCCAAGATCAATATGCGTCCCTGATGTCTTCGGATGCGTATTTGAGAGTGTCGGATGTCTGATGAGTTGGTGGTGGATGGGGATGGGACATGGTGGTTGGTCGGGTACCATTGTGATTTTTCAGGTGATTGCTTCCTTTCTGACACCAACACACACCTACTACTAACCAACTGCAAAGTGTGCTTCGTGGTTCTCTTTAGTTGATATGATCTACTTGATTTATTCGTAACACTAGGTTTTAAAGCCGCATAGTTCTTGACTACATCCAATGATCCAGACATGTTCACAAAAACTGTAAACTATAGCTTAATTAAAGAGACACAAATCGCGTGTTAAAATTGAGCTTATGAAATATCTATTATTTCACTTTTACTTCCAATGGTTTAGTTGAAGGCCAATCAGACTGAACCAAGCAATAATCCAGAATGCTCCTTCTAACAACACTTATTTTTACGCATATAGTCAAAGGATATACACCACCGTGAGTTCAATGAGTATTGAAAGATATTGGACATATGATGTTCTGACAACTTCAACCACATAGAATATCTCAATATGTGGGGGATACTTGCAACTTGGAAGGAGCCTATGCATGTAGCTATGACATCATAGCAAATCTCAACTCGATCGTGGCGTGTTGGGGAGGAGAAGTGTTGTTAATAGGGCACTGCACAGGAGACGATAATTACGACTGTGCATACTTTGATAATAGTCCGTTCATGATGCCATATTGCGTTCCTGGACCTGTAAGTAATGTATTGGACTTTGCTTGGTTACTTAACATTTATCAGGTCCCTGATGGTCCTCCTCCTGACTTTGTCATCCCGTCCAATGTTATTTCGAGCATCATAACTTCAGATAGTCCGACTGTTCAATCGATTTTCGAATCTCCATTCGCGTCAACAGCATACACCATATTTCCGTCTTCCTCGTCTGTATCTTCAAATGAACCTTCATCAATCGAAGCCACAATGACTGCCTCTGTAACAAATAGCAGTGTTCCACAATCTACAATCTTACAGAGTGACATTTTTCAGTCATTTCTGTCAGAGTCTTCAGGATCATCTGAATCTACTGCAAACTTCGAAAAAACTGACGCACCAACAAAGACTGAGGGCAGTACAAGCGAAATTAAGTCAGAATTGCGAACATCAACCAATATTTTGCCCACTGTCACTGGTTCGGAAAGCGTGATTGTCCTTGATAATAGCTCCGTCAGTGACAGTGGGCTTCGAATAACAATCGCAACCATAATATCAATAGCAATGATAGCTATCGCACTGTCATTCCACATTTACTTCAAATACAATTTAGTTTTCGCTTTCATCCCAAAGCCCAAAGAGGAAGAGCATATTCCAACCGAAACCCCTAATGTCATCACAAAACCACAACCGCAAAGAGCTGATCCTAAACGAAAATCACCACCACCAAACAGCGTTGGACCCTCAGGTGCTCAGCATGAGGTCACTGATGACACAGCTGATCCATCAAAATCAAGCAACTCAAACCCAAACAATCAATCACATTCACATGCAAAAATTCCATCACCACTGACGCTTCCGGATAATATTTCAAGCACATTAGAGAATGAAGAGGATCTCAAACCTTACACGCTTCCAAGAATTTACGTAGTTGGCCAAAACGACATGATGAGGGACATAGCTGAACGAAAATGGAGGGATCAGTGGATTCAGGAACGTATTCGAAAATAAAATGACGTGCTATAGATATACTTTAGGCTTTTTATAGTGATGGTTTTCACCAATCGTTTACATACACCAATCAAAACAAGGCAAGAGTTCTTTTGTAAACTAGAACGCAAAACAAAACAAATCATTCAACTAAAAAACCCAAGAATGTCTGCATACGTACCTCCGTAAGTTTCATTCATCTACACACCCAGCTTTGATTCAATATCTGGACTCATAGAATTTCGATTTATCCTGGTGACGCTTGCTCACTAGAAGCCACATATGCATGTGGATACGACCTAATCAGAAACCTGAATACGATCGTTGCATGTTTCAATGGCGTAGTTGTGACAATCGACGCTTGTCCTGGAATAGGAGACCCATTCCCTGATTACTCGTGCGTTTATTATGCGCAAACCAACAGCCCATTCATGATGCCCTACTGTGTTGGAGGATCGGTCAAGTATTCCTGTTGCTCCACCGTTGAAACTAAACAGCATTCAAACAGAAGCCAACGGGACCTCCTCAAGGTTACAAAATACCTGCTTTAACTTCCGTAACAACACCAGTACCTACACCGGCCCTCAATCCCATATCAACGCCAGCATCTGCCCCAGTATTCACACCTGGATTAGTACCCTCATCAGTCTTTGTTGCAACAACAACAAAAGTGCCTGTGGTCATTCCAACCATAAAACCATACACACCCCCAATTAGTATTTACCCTGGAGACTCATGCACTTTAAACGGAGTATACGCGTGCAGTTACGATTTCGATCTCAATCTCAACATGATGGTGGCTTGTTACAACAACATCGTCGTCAAGATTGACGTCTGTAGTAACGCGTACGGGTGGCCAGATTTCAACTGTGTGTATTACGCTCAAGCAGACAGTCAATATATGATGCCGTACTGTGTTGGCGGAACGAAGCCGACTGGACCACCAGCTGGTATTGTTCCAAAGCCAAAACCATCTCCATCTCCAAGTCCTACGCCGAGCGTCTCAACGATTCCAGTTCCATTGACGAGTTCGATATCGACAAAGTCCTTTGCACCAACTCCAACCCCAACTCCCCCACAGACGAGCTCTTCGATATTTACGGCATCAACAATAAAAACATCAACACTTCCACCGCCAACACTAATTAAACCGGACTTGCCATCAGGAACTGGACTATCCATCACAAGTCCAGCCAACGGGTCTGTCTATCAAATCGGCTCAACTCTCGTAAGCTCAATCAACCAGCATTATTATGTTTTAATTTATATTAACTTCGCCTTCACAGCAAATTATCTGGCAAATCAAAGGCATCCCATCCGACGCCTTCCTAAACGCGACAACCGCTTTCGAAATCGCAGACTGCAGCAACCCTCAAAATGTACAATCCCTTGCAAATGGAACACTTCCAACCACCGCTAAATTCGCAGACCTCACTGCGAAAGTAACTGTTCCTGCCTTGGCGAAAGGATCAAGCTATTGTATCAAGGCAGCGTATAAGGATAAAACTCAATGGGTGTATTGGTATTCACCAACATTTTCGGTTATTCCTGTTCAAACACTTGTGGTGCCTTCGACTATGACTGCGGTAGCGACTGCTAAAGTCACTACCAATATTGCGACAAGCAACGGAGTGAAGAGAATTTCATGGGAGGCTTGGGTGTTGGTTGTTATCATCAGCTTGGCACTGTTTTAATCTTTGGCATTTTATATTTTCGCTTTATACCAATACGCCTTTTCACAAAGACAATAATTACTTGTTCCGTATTGTAGAGAATGAAGACAGTTGGTAGATCTAAAACGTTCATTTGACTCCTTTTTCTGGATACACAGCCTATTGAGGAACCAAACACTGCGGTACTGACGTAAATACCAGTCAAGTCAATAAAAGAAGACATTGTGATATGTGGAGCCCATACAAATGTCTTATGCATAGCTTTATATTCTATTCCGGGTTCCGGAAATGTCATCTGGGCAGATGACCGAGCGGTCCAAGGTGCCACGTTAAGGCCGTGGTCTCTCCGGAGGCGTGGGT
The DNA here is from genome assembly GCA_002104985.1 of Rhizoclosmatium globosum. NCBI lineage: Eukaryota > Fungi > Chytridiomycota > Chytridiomycetes > Chytridiales > Chytriomycetaceae > Rhizoclosmatium > Rhizoclosmatium globosum. The sequence goes on along the minus strand of MCGO01000350.1, from coordinate 7,456 downwards.
TCGAATCCCACTCTGCTCACGTGTTTTAGTTTGTTGGCGGTTGTGGTGGTTTGGGGTAAGGAAGGTGGACGGAAGAATTCACTATTCACACGAAGTGCCCTCTAGTTCACGAGTTTCCCTCCTCTAACCAATTATTCAATGCGTTAAATATGATGGATATCAGAGTGTTTGAAGGAAAGCGCATGGGGGAAACAGTGGGTTTGAAGTTATTATATTCTAGACTTCTAAACTGCATGCCTTCTAACTTATAGCCAATCTAATTATCTTTTACGCGCTTTTAACGCGTTGGAGTTAGTTTTGGTGCGTTTCTATAAGAAGTTAAAGAAATTATAATTAATTTTATGATTTGCAGGATCACATTCCTAGATCGTCTAGTGGCTAAGATTCCACCCTCTCACGGTGGCGACCGGGGTTCAATTCCCCGTCTGGGAGCGCTTTTGGCGGCGGCGTTAACAACTGGAAAGGTGGGGATACTGCTGGTTAACTGCAAGGGACAAAGAATACGCATGCGTTCTGAAATACACCCACGGTCCATGCGCAGTATTCATTTATGTCCGGGCAATAAGTTTTGAGCCGCTTTGCACATTTGTAAACGCTAGGAAAGAACTTGTAGCCTCAGTCTCAAGAGGGCCTCTCCAAGCAGGCAACTCCCAAGTATGATGGCCCTGACATCGTGCTACTGTACATATCAGTTGCTATTTTGTGCGCAGAGAACTCCATATATTCTGTCAGTTATTTTTCAACAAGCGATTGATGAAAAGAAAGTAATCAGCGCATTGTTTTATCAACATTTATTCACAACTCGTCCTTTCCATTTTCATTCACTTCATTATGTTCATCAACAAAGTTCTCTTCAACGACTTCCTTCTTCCGTTTCTCCTTCACAATCCTCAATACTTCACCAATCAACCTCCAACTCCGCTGATCACCCACAGCCTGTAACCCTGAATAATTTGGCGAGAATGCAAAACTTATTCCATAGTCCAATTCAAACCAGACCAAACTCCCACCTGCTCCACTCCATCCATAGAACCGCTCTGTGGTACCAGTCTCCCACTTGGTTCCAATGCCAAACCCTTTCGTGAAATATCCAACACCAATTTTAGCGAACGTGATTTCACGATTGATGACGCGGTCAATGCCGGGTGGACGAGTGGCAAAAGACGCGTTGAAAGTTGCAGGGGAAACAAATGCGTGCGCTGTTCTTGAGCGACGTACAAGCTCTGCAATCCTAGCAAGGGTGCGTGCGTTCGTGAGTCCGTTGAAGGAAGGAGACTCGGATCGACGTGAGGTCGGGTCGTTGTATGACCATGGGAACATTTTGTTGTGAACGAAAGCTGGGCTGTTTAAAAAAGGTTAAACGAAGACAGACTTTTAAATAAAAGACGAACATACCCTGACCCAAAGAGTGCCTTATTTTGAACGCTCCCTTTCAAGAACACGGCTTTGATGAGTGCAGTGGGAACTGAACCTTGTCCAAAAAGTTTGGAAACCCACGCTGGTGTAAGAATGTGCACCAATCTGTACCAGATAGGAGAAGAATCCAGCTGTACCACTCGAGATCGGACAGAATGTGCTAATGCCTCAGGTGTGTCTGGAATCCCGTAATGAAACTCGTAAGGAAAGCTCCCATTGCTAAGCGGGTCCTCCACACCAAACACTTTGTTTCCTCCATTCAGTTTGGGAAGGATTTCTTTGTACATAATTTGACGTACAGACATTCCTCCCGTTGCGCGTCTGGCGACTTCGTTCAGATACCATCCACGCGTTACAGCGTGATACGCACTCACTGGCTTTCCTCCAAAGTTGTGAGGCTGGCCTGCAATCTTTGCAGCAAGAACGTCCAAATCCAGCATTTCTTCAAGCGTCGGAACGCGTTCCTTGTCCAAAAACGCCACACCGCCGTGATGCTGCAATAACAGTCCAACGGTAACATGCTCTTTCCCACCTTCTCCGAACTCAGGCCAGTATTTAACGACAGGATCCGATAGTTTGAGTCTCCCTGTATCAATCAAGTGCAGAAAGACCATGCTCGTGACAAACTTTGAGGAAGAGAATACTTGTTGGAGGGTATTAATGTTGTACTGAGTTGAGTACGTCTTGTCTGTGAATCCGCCTGCCAGTTCAGCAACCAGGTTTCCGCCAACTGAATCAATCGAGTCAGCTTCAACCAAGTTCAACCAAGTTCAACCAAGTTCAACAAACACTCACCATACACCGACACTTGACTGCCAAGGTCGTCGCCGTCCGCGTATCCCTTCTTCAACAGCCCTCGGAGCGACTCGTATCCCGTCGCCGTGAATCCAACAACAGTGGCTTCCGGTGCCGCATTCAGCCCGAGAATCTTGTACTCGCCACTGAACACGGGCCCTTGGTGGTAGAAATAGAGGTAGAAGGCCGCGAGGACGGCGAGTGAAACAACCCGTCGCATTGGAGGTTGTGAAAGGTTTGAAAATCAAAAGATATCACCCATACTTTATAGATATTCAATGCTTCAAAATAAATTACAGAATAGCCAGACCTTGGCCTTCTGTGACTTCCCGCTCCAGTAGTATTCGTTTGTTTTCCGTCTGGTAAAATATTGAACCAACAACAGATATTCCAGCCAATGTAATTCCAATAAATAATGCCTTCCAAAGCTTTCCTGTCACTGGTTCTGTCAGAGAATTGGTCACGAATATCACAATAATTGTGAACATCTGTGAAATAGTCATCAATATTCCCGTTGATGTCCCCTCGGCTGTGTAAAAAAGCGATTAACATCAGAAATCGTGGTTTGCGCCTTACCAACTGGCCAAGTACATTCAGCCCCAAGCTCCATACACAAACTCATCACAGGTAATCCACCAACTCCAATCAATCCAGCCCCGAAATATACCAGCCAACCAGTACTATTCGTCACACCAAAATAGAAACAAATAGTTCCGACGGCCAGTATCACAGACAACACCTTTACTGCTACTTGATGGGATTTCGTCTTGTCACACAACAACCCAACCAAGACCGCAGCGACAATACCACTTAACACAAGCGCCACCCCGAAATTCCCCGCATCTTCTTCACTGAATCCATAAGGCGTCACATAATTCGATATAAAGGTCGTCATCAACTGGAACGTGCTGAACACTCCTGTAAACACAACAACCAGAATCCAAAATCCACTGTTCCGAACAATCAATCCAAGACCTTCTTTAAATCCTACTGTTCCCTGTTTCGCACTTTCCGACGGCGGAGTAGGTGGATCGTTAAAGACCGCGAATGACATAAGTCCAAACCCAACCGAACAAGCAAACAGAACACAATTAAACGTGTCGACGTTATTTGGATCACCAGAAACGATCATAGGACCCATCAAGAGACCGGCTGCACCTCCAAGTGGAGTCGCTAATCCCATAACTGCATTTGCCGTCAAACGCCCTTCTCCAGAAAACCATCGCGCAGCAGCTTTCGTAACAGCTGCAAGTGTTTAGGTTGAATTCATTGTTGATGGTGGATGAAACGGAACAAACCATCAGCAGACAATGGACTCGCAACGCCTATTATGGCTGACCCAGCGTACAACATATTCAGTTTCATATCAGTAGAACTAGCAGCAAAACTGAGCCATCGTAGCATAGACCCAAACGCGTTTATGAAGCCAGCTGAGATGATGGCGGGACGGAGCCCATGTCTGACAAGAGCAAGTATCAAACTAGGAATATCGAAATAAATGGGTTTCATACGTGTCAAGGAGCCATGTTGAAGGGTATACTGCCGGAAAGAAGGCTGCCATATTCCAGATGTTGAGTGAATTGATGGTAAAGTTCCCAACTTCGTAGTGTTTCGCGACGGTGGGTGTGACGCTTCCGTAAGCGGCGAACTGCATCACGTTGGCGAATATCACAAAGAAGATTGCTTTGGTAGGGCGATGTTGTTAGGACTTTGATAATCGTGATAAGTAACAATAGACCTGTGACTACAACAAATCTCCATGGATAGAGCTTGAACTCGGATGCACTCTGCTGACTTTGCTTATTCCTGTCCATTGTGGGAAAGTTTGCATTACGGTGGGATTCTTCTCGAACTATGAAAACTGTGAAAACAAGAAATGCCCAGACACCCAAATTAATTTTATGAATTGAGCACTTTACTCCAAGCTATTCGAAGTGTCGGACTTTTCCATCTCAATTCTTCGATTATCACTTGTGTAAGCGAACGAACCAACCATCGCAACAAACGACAAAGCAATTACACATATCAATCCTTTCCACAGCTTTCCTGACCTCGACTCCGCCAACGCGTTTGTAACAAAAATCATGGAGATGGTAAAGACTTGAGAAACTGTCATCAGGAGCCCAGTACTCGTTGCCTCCGCTGAACCAAAATAAGTAAATTACTAAATCACAGCTTCAATTCTTACCAACAGGATACGTCGCCTCAGCTCCCAACTCAAATGAAATACTCATCAAGGGTAATCCACCAATCCCAATCAACGCCGACGAAACAAACACCAAAACAAGGTTCGAGTTGGTAGTTCCAAAGTAAAGCCCAATGCATCCCAAACACATGACAACAGAAAGCACCTTCAACGCAACCTTGTGTGCTTTGGTTCGGTCAAGAATTACACCCGCAATTATCGCCGCTACAATCCCAGACCCAACTACTGTCACCCCGAAATTCCCCGAATCATCTTCACTGAACCCATATGGCGTCACGTAATTCGACAAGAACGTCGAAATCAACTGAAACGAAGCATACACACCAGTGAACACAACAACAAGAATCCAGAACCCGCCGTTCTTAAAAATCTGGTTAAGACCTTGCTTGAATTCCATAGTCCCCTTCTCAGCGCTTTGGGAAGGTGGTGTAGTTGGGTTGTTGAATACAAGGAGGGAAGCGAGACCGAGAACGAGGGAGAGGATGAAGAGAATCATGTTGAAGAAATCAACGTTGTTTGGATCGTTGTTTACGATTTGGGGGCCGAGAAGGAGGCCTGTGGAAGTTCCGCTATTAATCACGGAAAAGGATTCGTAGGCCTTTTACCTAGAGCGCCGCCAATCGGTGTGGCCAGAGACATGACAGCATTGGCCGTTAATCTGCCTTCACCGGAGAACCAATGAGCAGCAGCTTTCGTTACCGCATCCGCAGATAAAGGAGAAGAAGCTCCAATAATAAACGAACCAGCACTCAATAAACCCAGCTTTGTTGTCTGGGAATCAGATGCGAAACTGAGCCACCTCAACAAAGCGCCAAAAGCATTCAAACCAGCTGCAGTGATAATTGCAGGTCGAAGGCCATACCTATTCCAAACATTGGAAGTCTTCAACCAATTGCAAGAATAAATACAAACTTACACATCCAATAACCAGGTTCCTGGATACACGCTGAAAAAGAAAGCGGCAAGGTTCCATACATTCAAGTTGTTGATTACCCAATCTTCGGTGTCATAATGCTTCGCAACGGTTGGAGTAATGCTTCCATACGCCCCGAATTGCATCACATTGACAAGAATAACAAAGAAGATGGCTGTATAGAAAGTTTGTGTGTTTCAGTAACTAGATGGAAAGCTTACATCATTAATCACTTGTGTAACCTGCTCACCTGTCACAACAGCGAAGCGCCAAGGATACAATTTGAACTTTGTATGACTTTCTTTGTGCGTTGCAGACTCGATGTTGGATGTCATGTTAGCCATTGGTAAATTTAGAAACAGGTTTGTTTCAAGAACATATTTCAGAACAAGCGAAAAACACGAGATGGCACGTTTCAGAAAAGGGATCTCCACTTAATTCCTTAACCGCAATTTATTGAAAGAGGTTCACTCCATTCGCCTTCTTCGTGTCTCCATACAACAACGCCAATCGTTCCGCAGTAGGCTTGTAAATAATCCCAGTCGACCATATCATATGCACAGAATCTCTTTCCAAAGGATGATGATCCACAGGCTTCAACCCTCCCTCAAACTTCAAGTCATGATGAAACGAAGCCCAATTCGAAACAACCGCATTCTTACCAAGACATGCCTGCAAGAACGTTGGGAACGCGTCCAATTTGAATTTCTTGAGCGCTGTTCGCACAAAAGCAGGGGATTCAAAGTTTGCAGGCATCAAGACAATAGAACCTTCATAGTTCCCTGCATGGTTATTCGTGACAGATGAGACACGTCCCCGCATATTCAAAGCCATCATCCCGTAATTGATTCCCGAGTTTGATAAGAATGTACTCGTGACAACATCGTTTGTTGACACATAGTCAACATCCTTCTTGGCCTTCTCCTTCTCCTTCTCGATAACACCCAAATCAATCTCATACTGAACAATAGGTGGAGGCGCAGTCGCCAAGTTTGCAACCACACCTGAAATGAAGCCAGCAGAAGTGAGGAACGAGTACAATCCCGCGCCAAGGACTTCTTTACTCTGATCCGCGAACCCGTCAACACGCTCAAAGATCATTGGATAAGGTGTCTTTTCGAACATTGAATAGATTGAATAGAAGGTGAAGCCATCAGCCAAAGTGTGAGAAAGAGAGACAATAAGCACAGTCTCAGTCTTGCTGTCACCAACAGAAACAACAGTCACTTTGAACAACTTCTCATCGTTGTCGATACACTCTTTTCCCTTTCTGATTTGAAAGTCTTTCAGGCCCGTGATGCACTTTGGAAGGATGGTTCGAAAGCGGGTACGTTCACAACGTTGAAGTAGTCCTCGGATTGAACTGGATCAGAGGAGAATACTGCGCAGAGAGTGTTTGATTGCGTGTTCTTTTTGAGGGTTGAAGTGAGCCACGGGTTCTTTTCAATGATTTCGGTGGTTCGTTTACGCAGAAAGTCGATTGGCAGTTGGCCTGGATAGTACGTGGCCGTGGAGATGCCGCAGAACTCGTTCATGGCAATGTCGCCGGGTGACAGCGGAACTGACGTGGTTGTCGTCATTTACGTAAGGTTATTTAAGTGATAAGAGATTCCTCCTTTATTCTTCATCTTTTGGCACACCCACAACTAGTAAATTCATTGCATGCTGCTTCTCAAGCTCAATTCGTCGATTAGTCGCACGGTAAAATAAGCTCGCCACAAGAGAAACGCTTGACACCGTAATGAGAAACACAAGCGACCTCCACATTTTCCCCGTTCCTGACTCAGCGAGTCCATTCGTTACGAAAATAAAGATAACAATAAACGTTTGGGAAACAAGAATCAAAGTTCCGGATGAAGTCGCCTCAGGAACTGGGAATGTTGCTTCTGCTGCTATTTCCATCGACAACGAAACCATTGGCATTGCGGCCATACCTACCAAGGTACAAGAAACGTAGCATAGAATTTCTTGGTTTGTGGCAACAACGGCGTAATAAAACAATGAGGTTCCAAGAACAAGCATGGCTGTGAGAACTTTCATGGCAGTGGTATGAGCTTTTGTGTAGTCCAAGATTCGGGAGAGAATGATGGACATTGTGATTCCTCCAACAAACATTGCGATGGCAA